>BGPR01031454.1:0-18038 GCA_013235015.1 Araneus ventricosus | reverse complement strand
TTTACATTGATCAAATAAATTTAATCTCAACAATTTTAACCTCCAAAGAACTTTTTTCTGCATGCGTGAAGACTGTGTGTGCGTGATTTACTTCGAATAACGATAAAAGAGTTACCACGTCTGTGTGTGTTTGCTCTCTTTGCGACAGATTATCTTTTGAGAATATTCCACATAGATAATTCTAATCATTTGCTTACTCTATCTCAATCCTACATGAAACATAGCTTGCTTTGATTAATTTTGAAATTGTTTTTTTTCCAATCACGAATGCAATTATTAAAAATCTCTTTGGTTTGATTAAGTTTTTCGTGCATGGTGAAATTTGATAAAATTGAACTTAAAATTTCAATTTTCTACCAGTTTCGAAAATACCGAAACATAAAAACTATTTTAAAGCCGACCGTTTCAGATGAAGATCTGTTCCAACTTACTTAAATAAACCTCATTCAAACACTTCGAGATTGAATTTCTTTTCCTCAACTTAAAACCTTTATGAAAAATATTTCAGAGTGTTTTTAGATATTCAATTTTTTTTCTCGGCTTTTGAACAAAATTTCTTGAATTGCTCTTTCAATCCTATTTTATTTCAACAACTGATTTTCCATTTTCATTATATATATATATATATATATTGATTGCCTGATTCTCCTGGATTCGAATTTCCAAAACAATCTTCATCACTAGATGTTACGCTTCATGATTATAACAATCTAGCTATGAAGACCTACGCAGTTAGTATTAAATTTGTTTTATCATATTCCCTTTAAGATTAAAAGATCGTGTTAAATCTTACATTCGTGACTAATTTGAACACGTCATAGATGATCCATGTCATGCTTATTTCTAGAATATTTAACTATGGCTATCGTCTTGCATTGTTAATTCTAATCACGCATTCTTTTTCAACTATCATACATAGAAAAATCTCTTTATCTTAAATTTCAGTCTATTAATCGATATGTTTATCTTTATGTGTCACTTGATATTTTCTTAGAACTTCGAGAATATTCTTATGCCGATTAAAGGCATGAGTTTGTTTGTTTTTTATCTGTCCCCCTTTCACCCAATCACATTCACAAATGATTAAGTTCTCGCACAAGTTCAACCAATAATGTTACTGAACCCTTTTATCAATTTTTTTAGAGTTTTCCTTATAAATTTCGAACTTTCCCTCATGAATTCCCTCTACTTTGATTTTTGCCATTCTACTGTGTTTCCCGACTTTTTCTTCATCATGAAACGTGCATCATCTGAATCCGCTTCTTCAAAGACTGCTCCGAAGAAACTCTCAACATTTAACAACACTGATGGCTTTACTGTTGACTCTATTCCTCCACACCATTATCACCTCGGTGAGAACAACTACGCTGTGGTCAGTGATTTCGCGAATGTTTTAAATGTGCACATTCGAAAGTTCAAAACGAATGAAAACGGCAGAATCTTCCCAACCAAAAACGGTGTTAGTTTTTCACCCTACGTGTGGGAATCACTTGTTACCGAAATGGACAATTCATCTTTACCATCAGAGACAGGGAAAGTGCTAATCGTCAGAGACACATTGTTTCTAACCAGTGCATGGATCGAAAATGTTCCCTATGTCTCGCTTCAGCGATATGTCACGAAACAAGACTTTTCGAGGCAGTTTCTCCCATCTGTGTGCCTACTCACCGAAACTGAATGGAACCAACTTCAGTGCCTTAGGAAAAAGATCACCGAAAGCTGTAAGTCACTGATGTTTAATAATTTTCTGAAAAAGAAAATTCTTTTGGAAGTGTCTTCACGATCTCCACGCACCAATTTACAAATGGAGCTAAGCGATGTTGAAATGGTGCTATCGATGTCCCTAACAGAACTTTTAGCGGACAATATAAAGAGACGAATCGAGGAAGTAATGGTTTGCAATGGCTGCATTGAGAATCAGGCGAATCAGCTTGGTCACGAATGCGTGACCATGAACTTTGAATCCAGACATAGTCTTTACGGAGACTTAGCCATCCTATCGATGGACATTGAAATTGTTGCGAGAAATTTTATTGAAAGAAATGCACAAATGTTAAATTATATAAATGAAACTTTTTTTAATAACCTTAATATGGATTTACTTGTGAAAAATGCCTGTGATATGTATATAGCTTCTGACATCATGCCTCATAGAACGTTTTAAATAAAAGGTATTTTATTTTATTTGTGTTTATATTAATATGTTTTTGCATGTTTGCTATTTTCAAAATGTTTTAACCCTTAAAAGGATTATAATTCTATTTAATATACTGTTTATTTATATTTTACTTTAACTTAACAACTCGAATTTATAGAAAAGCAATCATATTAAAAAATTTCTAAAGTTTGAATAAGTTTCTCCAACATAATGAAATTTGGTGAAACTAAACTTGTGTGTGAAATTTCGATTTTCTATCAGTTTCAGGAATAACAAAACGTGTTACTTGTGAAAAAACACCTGTGATATGTATATAGCTTCTAACATCATGTCTCATTGAATGTTTTAAATAAAAGTTATTTTATTTTATCTGTGTTTATATTAATATGTTTTTGCATGCTTGCTATTTTCAAAATGTTTTAACCCTTAAAAGGATTATAATTCTATTTAATATAGTGTTTATTTACATTTTACTTTAATTTAACTACTCGAATTTATAGAGAAGCAATCATATTAAAAATTTCTAAAGTTTGAATAAGTTTCTCCAACATAATGAAATCTGCCGAAACTAAACTTGAAATTTCTATCAGTTTCAGGAATAACAAAACGTGTTATTATTTTAAAGTCGGCTGCCTTTAAAGAAAAATTGTTTCAAGCTTAAAAGTGTTGACTTTATTTCAACAAACAAATGTCTTGATTGAATATTTTCTCACTCATGCCTTAATTCACTTAGCATAAAAATAGATTCTTTTGAATATATATATATATATATATAAATTTCTTTATATTAATAAAATTCAATAAGTTTCTTTCACTCACATCTAAGTTTTCTTTGTTTCAATCTGAAAAAAATGTTTCTTTCTTCGTGTCTTTAAGGACGATTATAGAGAAAAGAAGTTGCCTTGAATTTTCAAAGGTTACTTCTTTTTCAGAACTATTTTAAAGTTGATGACTTTAAGTGAAAAATTGTTAAAGATACAGACTTAATTTTAAAGCTTGAATTATTTTCTCAAGATTAAAAAGCATTTGTTAAAAGTATTGACATTATTTTAACAATAGCACTTTGTTTTTTTTTGTTTTTTTTTAAATTTCAACTTGTGATTGAAATCACCTAATAAATTTTCAAGGTTTAATTTATCAATATGTTGTCTATCAATTAATAGTTTTATTATAAAGTAATTGTTTAAAAGTTTTATTATAACTATTAACATCTGCTTAAAGAATTTCAATATTTGATTTAAAGAGAAGTCTGAACTTTCCACTTTTTAAAAACTATTAACATTTTATTTCAACTTGTGATAGAAATAACTGAAACTTTTAATCATTCTAATACTAATTATAATAATAATAAAATAAAAATAACAATTTAACATGAAAAATATATTTATTTATTTACTCTGATGATGATGATGATAATAATACATAATTAGTCTCGACGTAAACGTTTACATAGTGGAATTGAATAGTCACGTTCCATTTCATCTAAGCTTTGCTGTAAAGAAGACCGAACTCGACGAAAGGTAAGACTTATACGAGGTTCTTTCACACAAGGCTGAGGAGGGATAGCATGAGTCCATTCTTTTTGATCGTGCATTAGCAAGAGGGATCCTGCTTCCAAAGCTTGTCGCACTGATTTACATCCCTTTTTGGAGAAGATCATGTCACGGCAGGCTCCAAAGCTGAGTGTTGCGATGTCCACGGACTGGTCTAGGGAAGGTTCATCGTCTTTATGCGCACCGATCTTTGCTTGACCACTTTCATAGAAATTGAGTAGTACAAAATTATACTCAAATCCAGTTTTCTTCTCCACGTCAGATTTTATTTTCCGCAAAGTCCTGTTCCAGGGTAGTGGTAGTTCGCAGTGACCGGAATATTCATACTCAATGTCCATGTCGCCGTAACTGCATGATTTCCTTAGGGGTCTATAGGATTTACCCCAGACTTTGATGATTGGTTGTTTGAAGGGGCACTTTGAAAGTTTTGTGAACATTTCATTACATTCCTCTTGCGAGTAGAAATTAGGTATATAAGTTATATTAGGTGAAGACATTGCGGAAAACTTGTCGAATTGACTGACCGATTTATAATGAAACATCGCTTTCACAAACACTCACGCGATACACTATCTGTTTAATTATAAGATAACCACTTTTGTCGTCATTTTACATTCCGAAACATCGATTACATTCCGAAACACTCACTAATTTTGCAAACGTCGAGTGTCTTGCTGATTAAACAACCCCCAAAGTAAAATGTAACGCAATTTTTGCTTTTTCCTATTTTTTTTCTTCTGACGTCTATCAATAAAATATTTAAGCAACCGTACTAAAAATCTCTTAGGTTTGATTAAATTAATAAAATTTACCGAAATGAAACTCGAATTTGTCACAGTTTTTGAGAATAATAAAACGTCAAACTCTTTTAAAGTCAGACGGAAAAATTTCCGTTTTTTTTAAGTAATTTTTAATGATACTAATAAATAGTATTCGCTTATGCTTCTGTTTATATTAGTTATACTATAGCATTTTTTTCTCGTTAATAAATACGAAAATTATTTATTTATGTACTATACTGCCATTTTAATATTAATTATTTTAAATGTAGTAGGGAATACAGAAATCGGAACTGAAAAACAAATTTCGAGCTTAAATTTTTTATTAAAATTAATTTGCTAGAGAAGAAAAAGTTTGAAGAGAAATTCAGGATAATAACTTTTTAAAAAGTGTGTTTATGTGTTATATATATATCCAAATATTTGGATTCCTTTTTTTAATATTTTTGACATATATATTTTATATATAATTATCAAAACTATATTTGATTAACTATATAGATTTGATTATATTAAAAATTAAGTTTTTTCATAGATAAGTTAGAGTTTTTCCACATGCTACTTGCATGTATTAAGCACTATTACATATAGGATCATAATTGAAATTTGTTTAATTAATAAACTTTTTGTTTTTGCATTGCGTTTTTGATATGATTTGTTTATTTTGTTTTGAATGTTCATTGCACTTTTGTTTATAGGATCATAATTTAAATTTTGTTTAATTAATAATTATTTAGTTTTTGAATTGTATTTTGATATGTCTTGTTTACTTTGTTCTGTATGATATATATATATATATATATAACCAATAATATTGTGCAGAATTACATTTCAGTACATTTATTACTAAAATATTCTCCCAACATTTACTCAATTTTAAGTAAATTTAGTGTATTTAATAATGTTAGAAATCGTTTAACACCGTAAAGCTTGAAATTATGATGCAAGAACAATAAATCATCAACATTTTCAAGAAAAAGTATGATCCGTTTCGTTTCTATGTATTACCAGATTCAGAAAATTAATTGATTGGGTGACTGGAAAAAAATCCGCATTTTTTCCATCAGTTAAGTGGACACTCCATCCCCGCTATTAGAAGTTCTTTATCAAGATAGGAATTTACTTCTAGTAATTTTAATTTATCCATTCAGTTTTCTTCTTGTCATTGTCATGTTCTGCAATGATGACTCTTTTATTTCTTTGAAGCAATCCCAAAATGAAGAGGGTTTCTCATTTTGTATTATCGGAATTAAAATAGTTTAAAATATTACAAAAATGATCAAGATATTAACATTTTTTTAAATGTACAAATAATAAATAACCAGTTTTATTAACATTTTAACATTTTTCTAGTTCATTTTTTTAAAAGGGGAGGATACTTTTAAAATTAATTGCTTTTCTGATTTGTGAAGAAGTATCCCATTTTATTTCAGGAAATAGATTGAAATCGAGATTTCCATGAAGTTTGATGTTTTTATGCCTACGTTATATCTAGGGTTTCTGATTTCCCGCTCTTTTTTCCTTCCCGGGAATGCATCAAAATTTTTAAAAAATCTGAAAAGTTATTTTTAATTGATATCAATAAGAATTACACAAAATGAGGATATTCATAAATTCCAAAATTTATACTCCTTTATATATTGCGCTATAAAATACAAATAAAATATATTAATTATTTATTTTAGTATGATTTAAGAAAACATAAGCAATCTATGCTGTTATCACTCAGCCTAGTTCTTAGCTTTCTTATGAACAACCCGGCAGCAGAAAATGCCCTCTCAGCTTCAATTGATGTTGGAGGAATCGTTTTCAAAGCCTCGCCCAGCTCTATAATATTTGATGATCGATCTTCTGTTGAGTCAAATAACTACAATTCTTCCTTCACTATCTTGCATGTGACTACCTTCGGAGCACTTTTTTTCCAATTTTTAAATTTTTAATGAAACATTCATGTTTTTAATTAAAATGAGTTATAAAACTAAGAATTCCAATGCAATTTCATTGGAAATTTCATTGACTTTCAAAATATAGGCAATTTTTAGCAAAATTTTAGTGAAAATTTGCACTTACGCCAAACCTCCTATAAGAAGTTCTATTGAATATATTTCATCAATATTTGCACAGTGTATAGCTAACATGCTTATCTGTGTTATGAACTAGGATATTTTTAATACCTCGAAAGGTGTTGGAGATATTCCAAACTTTGCGAACAAACTCGAATTTTTTTAAAAAAATCATCGATTTTTCTCACTAAAAAGTCATTAAAATAAATAAATATAAGCAGAGAGCTTAGATTCTAGTTCATAACACAGCTAGAAACAAATAAAACATTTTGGCCAAATTTCATTTTAATATATTAAAAACATTTTCCAAAATTATGTTTGCCGTGTAGAAAAATATCGAAAATTCCAATTTCTCAGAAAACGCTTTTAAAGATTTTCATAGAGTAAAAATTTTGTACACATCTTAGAATCTTAAAACTCGCCATATTTACAAGTCAAACCCTCTTTCACTTGACTTTAAACGACTTTTGTGTTCTTTCAGCTTTTTAGATTTTTTCTGAATAATTTTGTATAGTAGATAGTTAGTGGCGTCTCGATATCTGAATTAGCTTTTTGTCAATTTTCATGTAATTTTTAAGCATCTATGGATAAATTTACATTTCAAAACACATGAGAACAGGTAACAGTTCAAAATAAATGGAATTAAATTATAAAACAGCAATTTGAGCGCCAAAAAGTAATTTTTATTGTTATAATTACTGTTGTGTTGTATTTTTTTAAAAAAGCGTCGTCAAAAACCAATAAAACAATAAAAATAAGAAATGGAAGCTTAAATTTATGTTTTTAGACAATATATTGCTTGAGAATTTAAATATAGTTGTTCAAACTAATTGTTTGCATTTTTAAGGCTCTTTCAATTGCCACTTCCGGTATCAGAATTTCACTTCCGGTTATTATTTATGCTATAACTTTATTTGTAATTATAGCAGAAACAAAAATAAAGCATTTTTAGATACCTAAATGTATGAACTACAAAATGAACAAATAAAACAAATTTCGAAAATTTTCTGCAAAACGAGGAATTTAGGGTAGTCACATACCTTAAGCTAGAACTCTTACTAGTTGAACAGCACAGGACTTTTGTATTTGAGAGTGGATCGCTTTTTCTAATTTTTTGTACCACGTTAAAGATTTCTCTTCCAAAGTTTCCGTGCTCTCTTCTGAGTGCGAAGTGTTGGACAGTGATTCTTCTTCCTCGCAAGAAAGCCTCGCCATAATTATTTTAGCTTGTTGAATCGAAGAGTTTTTATTTGGTAAACATGAAAGATCAACAGTATCATCATCATACTTTCTCCAAAATTTAGATATTACATTAATACAATAAAATAACATTGCGTCGCTCACTATTTCTTTGGACCAGAGAACATTCATATCCTTAGCAAATTCTGAGTTTTGTTGTTTCAACTTTCCAATTATGAAAGCAAAACTCCTAGCAAAGTCGAGTGTAGACTGCATAATTTTACTAGACCAATTTTTATTGGCTTCAAGCCTGCTACAATTTCAGTCAGAGTTTCAAATTCTACATTAGCCAAAATTTGGTTTACTTTAATGTCAATTAATGCTTTTGAAATTGCTGATTTTATCTCTACAAATCTTTCGAGCATTGCCAATAAACTATTACAGCGCATTTTGGTGTCTAAACAAACCATCTTTTCACAACCAAAATCTGCTTTAACATAATTTTGAAAAATATCGATCTTGAGAGGTGATTTTCTGAATAATTTTACAATACCCCTTATCTTTTTCGATAGCTTCATTTATAGTAGTCATAGAATGTTTTCTGCATAAGATACATGAAACATTGCATCTGTTACTATACCGCCTTTAAATTCTAAATTTTACGCTTTGTCTAAATCTTCACTTAGTTCATCACTTTCATCAATATCTTCTCCTGCTTCTTCATATGATATATCTTCCATCTCAACATTGCTTTCTCCCTCTCTTCTATACTCATAAAAAGCAATGTTTGTGTGCGTGTGTGTGTTTGTCTGCGATGTGCAGACGAATCTATCGCATTTACAGCCATGAAATTTGGCACACAGGTAGTAGTAATGGTGACTGAATGCACCTCGAAGCCGAAATTTTAAAATTTAATCTAGAAAATTTTTTATTTAATGTTTTGTGTTGTTTTGGTTGATTTTTCGCACTAATTTCTGGATAGAATGGTTTCGAATAAGTTTACGACAAAAATAGATACACCATCGGAAAGAGCACGCAATTTCCGTTCTAATGAAGTTAGTTTTGAGCTTCTAACGTAATTTACTGAATTTTGAGAAATTTTTAAAAAATAGTCAGTTTTGGCATCTAAATGTTAGTTTTGTTTTTAAATTTGTTACATCCGACTTTCTAATAACACTATTATTTTCAATTTTTTTCAGCTTATAACTAGAACGGTTCTGTCGGATTTAAAACAAGAACGGTTAAAATATCGTTTCCCGTTTTTTTTTAATTAATTTTTTTCTGGGCCGTTGAGAGTTATTTTTATCGATCGAGTTCCTCGCGCGTCACTTCTTCGGAACGTTGCTGGCAATTCTGATTGGCGGAAGCGCAGGATACGTCATGACGTTGAATTGGGTGACTGATTATTATATGCGGCAGTATCTTAACGTATAATAATTTTCACGTTGCAATTTTTTAATAGTGTTTATCGCGAAAAAAATAAGCGGGAAATCAATAATGTGTATCTTTTCTTTTGATTTTGTTTTCAAAACTTTTTTCATGTCATTGGTGGGCGGATTTTTTTTTTTCATTTTGTTGAAGTCCTGATTCCATGGGCTAACACCGTACGCGTACTGCTAGTTTCTTATAAAGGGCATCACACACGGCCAGGCTATATGGCGTTTGCAAAGCATAGGTGATGCTCATAACTCATTATTTTACCAAACTTAACCATCATACTAGCACCATCAGTAACTCACCCAACTATGTACTTTTCAATTGTAATTCCGAATTATTTTAGTTTAGCCGGAAAAGAAAAAGATTGATAATTCTTAACATTCCTAAATTAAAGAATTTACCTTCATTGTAAAGTATTCATTTAATGTTATTATAGTTTTCGTGTTGCTGTCTTTTTGAAATGAAGACACCAGATTTTAGAAAAATAATTCTATTCAGACTTAGACACACACAAGACAAGCAACACACGTAAAAGATACAATGCGGTACGTTGAACCTTAAAAGCCAGAGCTATTCCAAAAATAACGACCACAACTAAGGCCTAAATATCTCAGCTCGCTTCTCGAGGTCGTCACTCAAACTGACTCGTTTACATAAAGCAACCCTAGACTACTAAGGAGTTGCGCCAAGCGTCCGATCAACCATCGCCAACGGTAGCCAAACACTACAATAGTTAATAATTTTGTGTAGCTGCGCATTTGTTCCCGAGAATACAAAAAGCATGAAAATCTCACTATTTCCCGGGAACCCGGGAAAGAAACCCTAGATGTATCCCCCCCCCTCATTAAAAAATCGTGAGCGTCTAATTATTTGGCAGTTATATTTCACCAAAAATATTACAACTTTTTTGAATTTTGAAACAAACAATATCCGCTATATCACAATGATACTGAGGTTAACTTCTATATATGAGTTAAGCGTGACGCACCAAATCTGGAATCAGTGGGTACTATTTATGTGAACTCACATGACAAACGTAGCAGCAATTGTTATCTTATGTCAGACTACGTTGTCTAACACTGTACTGTGATGTCGCATCCTTTTTCCTTCTGCAAGATGCGTAACGGAACATGTAGTGACGGCGACTCGGGCGGGGGAGTGGTGCGGAAAAAATGAAATGTTTAGTTCATTTTAGGGGCCGTCCATAAATGATGTCACGCTTGGAGGGGGTTTCGTGAAATTGTGACAGTTTGAGACAAGGGGGAGGGAGGGGGTAACAAGAAATGTGACATCACACATTTTGGTTAAAATAAAAACATTTAAAATCGGCAGATTAAATTTTGAAGTTATTTTGAAATTACCAGAATTTGAGGGTATTTTTTTAATCGGAGCTAAAACAACTTTAAGGTGATTTTTTTTCACTTATATTCCTTTCATTTCGAAAAAGGCATTCAGGGTAGGTTCTGAGAATATGGTAGCAGAAGAAATTCTTCACCATTAGAAGCAAACCTCCCCCTGCCACACCCTTGAAATGTCCAACAAAAGATACGTCGCCCCACCCGGGTGAGTGGTAGAACTGGCAGTGGCACACAAACAGGTTGATCTTATTGAGGCGTTTTTTTAAATTCAATCTGTTTAATTTTGTGTTCATAAAGTAAAGATAAGATTTATAGCAAAATATATCAAATTCCAATTTCAAATTCCAAAATACTACTGTTTTCAATTGCTCTTTTATATTAATATTTTATTACTATTGTATATTAATTAGGTTTTTTGTTGTAAACCTTAATCTTATTTCATACGAAATAAGTACACATATAATCATTACCACTATGCTCACAAATGCCATTAAAGCACATAAAGTTTAAAAATAAAATTGTAAATATGATCTATAACGTAGTGCTTTGATTCAAAGGGGGCTCAAAAATATTGAAAAAAAGTGTGATACCATTTATGGACGGCCCCTTAGCTGCCTAAAACTAGAATTTTTTTTTAAAAAAAGAGTGTCCGAGAAAGCTAACTAAATTTTTAAATTTTGTTATCTACCCATGCGCGGGGGCGAGGTGAGGCCGCGTCCCCCCCCCCCCAGCTCTCAGGGAAAGGAAAAAATATAGTGTAGTCATGTGTTTTTCTTTCAGAAAATGATTTAAAAGTAGAAAAAGAATTAATGTGCAGGAAGGTCTAAAACGTAAAATACGAGTTGAAATTTTGAATTTAGAGGACAAAACGCGGAAAAGAGCGAAAAACCCTGTTTTCGAGGACAAAGTGGTTGATTTGTTCGGCAAGAAGAAAAGAAATTTACAGCTTGCTTTTTCAGATAAATATTAGTGTCAAATCCATAAACTAACCTATGCATAATAATTTACCTTACAGTGAGCTTTTTACATCAATACCAGTGTAAAATCTTATGAGGTGTACATTTTTAGTTTGTTTTCTGTATTAAAATATAAGGACTTTGCTCCTGCATTTGTGTTGCTAAATATTCACCGGTTTCAATAAAGTAGTTAAAATAACGTGTTATTCTTTTTTTATAGAGTATGAGTACCGGGGCCTAGTATTTTAGTAACAGGACAAAGTTTTTAACAGGGTCGGAACTGGAACTTTTTTATGGCTACTTACAAGTCGCCATTCGTCTTCCAAAATACTAAAAATACTCCAGGTCTAGGCCCCCCTCTACAAACTATCATATGGGCGCCCTTGACCCCCTATACTTCGGTGTACTTTTAGGTGCCTGTAAATTTTTTGGCCCCAGTCGCCGCCACTGCGATCATGAATTGACTATTACGCTTTTTACTTTCTCGTATACGAAGTATACAAAGAGAAAGTATTGTAATCGTCAAAAAATTCGAACTCGAGATTTTGACGAATCTCCGCGTTTTAGACCTCCCCGAGTCCGAAAAACACAATTTTGGAATCATGTTTGTCTGTGAACACGATAACTCGAAAACTATTAGAGCTACGGGGATGAAATTTGGTATGTGGTCTTTAAACATAATTTGTAGGTTTCTGTCAAATTTTGGACAAAATCTGTCAACGGGAAGTCTGTCTGTCTGTCCGCGGTCATGCGAACACTATAACTCAAAAACTTGAATAGCTAGATGGATAAAATTTTGTACACAGTTTTATCGTCATGAATGCAGGTCCGTATAAAATTTTGGGCGAAATCCGTCAAAGGGTTGACTGTCTTTCGGTCTGTATAATTTACTTTTGAAGAGAATCCGTATCTCCACTCCCATGCCTACTGGAAGCAATCTTCTGTGCACGCGAAAAGAGCAAATTACATCAGTTTGTCCCTGAGACGGCAAGAGTGGAAAATCGTTACGCATCTCTTTGAATTTCATTCTTTACCTAGATATTTTTCAATCACTATATTGAAAAATCTTCTGATAGTCATTAGATTCTGGGTAAGAATAGGTTCGAATTTTTTTAGCCACGCGGGGGAAGGGGAAACGGCAACTTTTTGGGGAAGTATACGAGAAAGTTTAGGGGAGAACACTCCCGCTGGTTAGAGGAAGAAAACGTGGCGTCACAGTACAGCGAAAAAGAGTCAGTTGGCGTGCACGGTCACATTTACGACACAACTACGATATTGACGTCACATGAATTGACTTCAATAAAACTGAAGCACAATAAATGCATATAAGGTTTTTACTTCGTCAGCAAATGTCCCTCGCTGTATATAAACTTCCCTTGTTTATACGATAGTAGAAAACGCCGATTGAGCTGATAATTAGAATTAACCCCTACCGATTTGAGGAACGAAAAATATCGAGCAAGTTAATAGCGCAGGTCGAAGCATGCAGATGCCCGATGACCACTGACAGTGACCAGCGAAATTATAAATAGCCATCTCACCGCAATTCGCCTCCTTGCGTGTCACCGATTTTATTGTCTGTAAACTATTGATGCATCATAGGAAATTTATGGATCTTTAGAAATATCTTAAATTTGTAATATATATATATATATATACAATTGGCTTTCGCAGAGGGTTGGCGCCTTTTAAATTCGAATTAATGCGACATATCAGTTCCCAAGGCTGATAAGCATTTGATTGTTGGAATT
This sequence comes from Araneus ventricosus, assembly GCA_013235015.1. Taxonomy (NCBI): domain Eukaryota; kingdom Metazoa; phylum Arthropoda; class Arachnida; order Araneae; family Araneidae; genus Araneus; species Araneus ventricosus. The sequence goes on along the minus strand of BGPR01031454.1, from coordinate 4,804 downwards.
CCAATTTCTGGGTTTTCTTTTTCATAGTAATAATAATCTAACTAGTATTAATGCATTAGTTTTTAATCTATCTTTTTGTATTTCATTGTATGATTATTAATAAGGTAACATTATTTTATTTTCAATTTCAATTATTAGTTTAATAAGTGTTTATATTGAAAATGTTATTTAAATTTTGATTGTTTGGAAAATATTTAACTATATATATATATGCAATAATAATTTTGTTGGTGTAGTCGTTAACTAATGAACAGGCCGAGTAAATAACTATTTTTCATTTATTATCAATATATGGGAGAGTGGCGGAATATACATACATCTCGTATGAAAATTGCAAGTTCCCTTGCGAAATTGCGAAAAATCCCTGCGTTCTCTCAGATGGGGGATCAACATATAGACACGCGATCAAAGTGAAGGGAATATTAGCTATTTTTAGCAAATTACGTAGGTGTTTTAGGGAAAAGTCTGGCACAAACAAGACGTTTCTGTTGGCACGTGGAAGCGATTAAAGTATTCTTTTAATAATAAATATGCCAAAATGCGTTATTTAGTATACTTCCAGCGCGGGAAATAAAACGAAACTGGAATTTTAGAAAAGTGATTTTGGAATACATTAGTATTCTACTAAGATTTTAAAATATAATATTAAAATGTAAAGTGAAATTAAGCCAGATTATTACATATATATATTTTTAAACTATAAGTTTCATATTTTGAATATTCAACCAAGCATTTCGAACTCAAGTTACCGTAGCTTAATCGAATGGAATTTTGTTAATTCTTGCAGTTAGTGGTGCGTATTAAAAAAAGACAATTACTTAGCCTCTAAAAATCGCAATTCCTCTGAAAAAATGAACGATTCATGCATCCACCCACTCTTCCCAGATCTTGATAGAATAGGATAGAGAATCTCTACCTGGGCATAAAAAAAGTAAAAAAGTAAAAGAAATTTAATATAAAAACATAATCAAATTAACCTCATTTAGGGAGAAGATGGATTTTTACAAGACTTTGTAGGCTTTTTATTGTTCCTAAAAGCTTTCAATTAGATTTTTTTTTATTATATACAGATTAAACTTCAGAAAACGAGCAGATGTATAAAGCTTTTCAGTTATGATGCTTTCAGTCGCAGAAGTAATATAACAACATAAAAATGAAATAAATGATCACAAACGAACATCATTTCAGCTACGCTTTGTAAAACGAGTAAAAAAAAAAATCTTAGGTTGACGCTGTTGTTTAATTTTCACGAACAGATCAAATACGTTTTTCGAAAATTGCTAAAATCCCAACTACTACATTATTTTTACAGATAGATAATTATACCTGTGAAACTTTCTTTATTACAAGTTGTCTTTCATTGTTGTGAAACAGACTTTAGCACTTTGGTTCCAATTTCTTAATCTGTTGACTCGGAAATATCGCGATAACAGGATTTCAACGATAGTAGATTCGAGATTTTAGCCGTACACGTAACGTTTTTAGTCTCACTATCGCTATCTTTTATTTTATTTTATTTTTCATTTCTTCCCGATACGCAACACCAGTAAACCTTCAGACATTAATAGCATACTCAAAATTATTTTTTCTAACTTGCGTGTGTTCTGGTATTGTCACACCCCATGGTTATTCCTGATCAGCTGATTCTCAATCACAAGTTATTTTACAGCTATATTTTTTATAAAATGAGTCATTCTGAAGGCAACGATTGTAAAGATTACTTAATTCCAGTGGCGAATCTAGGATTCGGGTCGGGGGGGGGGCGGGGCTGAGGTCATAAAAATTTTGTATCGTCGTGACGAATGTCAAACCTCAATGCTAAAGTAAACCAAAACTCTTTAACTTTACAGACTTTACACACCTGACAATAAGAATCATAAAGAACAATACAATACTTTCTATAATTTAATAAAAATTACAACGAAATAACTAGCCAAAAAATGTCTTCGACCGCGTCAAAGCTACAAGTACGAGTGGAATGACTACGAAAATAGGAAAATTTTCGAGCCTGTCAAGCCAGAAAGCAATATTGAAACGTTTTTATTATTCTTTTAAAGAGAGAAATTAAGAAAAAACAATTGTAATGATTTTAAATAATATCAAGAATTATGGCTTGGCTCTGGGGGGGCTGTAGCCCGATAGCCCCCCCTGGATTCGCCACTGCTTAATTCCGTTTGACTTCATGAATCTTACATCTCCTCATTAGAGCTAAACCGAATATAAATTATAAATTCCATTTTTACATGATTAAGGGAAGGGTTAGGTTAGGTTAGGTTATATTAACGTCCCGTTTTGAAGCAACACGAGGGCTATTCATTAAGGGAAGGGAAAGTCTCTCTAAAAACTGCCATTCATTGAAAAAATATAGAGAACATTTCTCATTTTTTCATTTCGCCATAAAGGCGCGGTAATCTAATGGCAAGGTTCTGGCTTAGGAACCGAAGGGTTCCAGGTTCGAATCCCGATTCCACCAATGATCCTCCGTGCATGTGGGCTAGGTGCACGTTAAATCTGACTTTGTGGGTCAAACGCTCTCCCGCTGGCGTGCTGCGGAAGTTTGGAGAGGGACGTGCCAGCTCAGGTGTCGCCCTCTTCATTTGACCGCGGTTCAAAATTACGAGGTCCGTCTCGAAGTAGTCTTCGTGTTGTTTCAGAAGGTGACGTTATGCAACTAAACTAAATCATTTCCCTCTATTCTATGACAGCTCAAACTGGCAGTATGTGAAAAGCTACGAACCGCTGTATCACTGACGGACAGTGGCGCTGCAGAGCTGCAGTTCCCCTAAAATTATTTTAAAAGATTGTATTTTCTTTTTTATTCTAATTGGCTTACTTTTTCACTTTGAGAATTCAGTGGCCAACGAAAATGGCAAAAAAGTAATAAAAAATGTGAAAAGAAGACGGAAAATCAATTAAGAATTAAGAGAGAGACAGACCAGAGCTGTATCAAGTTTTGCCCCTCCTGCGGATCCGATATTAACGCAAAGAGCATCGCGAAGAGGAAGAAAAGCAACCCTTTCTCCGCTTGAAATTGCATTCATTTGAGCTGCACCCCCTAAAAATTTTATTTTAAAATGTTGAATATCATATAATTTGAAAATCTGAAAAATTGCGATATTTTTCATTAAGAAAAGTATCGTAAAAATACATACTTCTACCAAGAAAGAAGTAAAAAAAGTTTCACAAGTGCATAACGCTTACAGATATATTTTAATATAAAATTCAATATTTAAACAATGAAAAATGAAAACAAATGAATTTTTCTTAAAAAAAACTTATTTTGCGAATAATGCACAAAATGTATATTTAAGTGCAAAATAATAGATATTTTATTATATTGTATACTTTTCATTACATTATTAAATCTCAAGTTATGAGTTTTCGAAATTTTTCGAATCCATGCATATTATTCATTTCCGGAATCGGTTAATTGCACCCTATACTATGAAGATATCATTGAAACATCGACATTTTGATAGTACGAAAAAGCTCCGTTCCCTTAAAATAAAGATTAATATCACTTTAAGATGTATAATAAATCAGAGAATCCGTGCCTAATTCTGTTATCTTCCTCTTGTCAGTCTCCGTAGCAATCGTATTTAAATTTTACCAAATTATACATTAGTAGGACATTCGACCACATATTCATCTTCTTAAAATTTTTTATTTCATTCACCTATTTTTCTTCGTTCAATAATATTTTAACAACTATCATTTTGTTGTCATTATGCGTAAAATAAATTTCAAATAAACAAAAATAATTCAATGAAACCTGTGTATAACAATACTGTTTGTAACGATAAATCTACCTTTAGCGATATTTTCTTGGCGCCAAATCTGGTACCAAATTTCATCAAAATCTCCCAAGCCTCCGAAATCGCCAATCGAGTCGATCGGCCTATTTGTTACATGTATTTTGGAGATTTTGCTCCACCCTACCCTGAGGGACTGTGTTGGGGCTTATTTACCCCTCCTATACTTCAAGTGGATTGATGAGGATGTGTTCATCGAAATCCCTTTAGCTGTTCGGAAGTGATGCTGGAACAAACATATATACATACGTTTAGTTTTTTGCAGCAACAGATTTGGCGGTTTTTAAGTGCCAACAAATTTGGCGTTTTTTGTACTTACGTATTAACGCCAATTTGGCGGTTTTTGTACTTACGTATTAACGCCAATTTGGCGGTTTTTAAGTGCCGCCAATTTGGCGGTTTTTGTAAACAAGATTGCTCTTTATTGGCGCATTACCGCCAATCTGTAGCCTCGGTGGTGTTAATACGTAAGTACCAGTTTTGACTTTCTCGTATACGAAGTATACAAAGAGAAAGTATTGTAATCGTCAAAAAATTCGAACTCGAGATTTTGACGAATCTCCACGTTTTAGACCTCCCTGATTCCGAAAAACACAATTTTGGAGTTATGTATGTCTGTGTGTGTGTCTGTGAACACGATAACTCGAAAACTATTAGAGCTACGGGGATGAAATTTGGTATGTGGTCTTTAAACATAATTTGTAGGTTTCTATCAAATTTTGGACAAAATCCGTCAACGGGAAGTCTGTCTGTCTGTATGTTCGAGGTCATGCGAACACTATAACTCAAAAACTTGAAAAGCCAGATGGATAAAATTTTATACACAGTTTCATCGTCATGAATGTAGGTCCGTATAAAATTTTGGGCCAAATCCGTCAAAGGGTTGACTGTCTGTCGGTCTGTATAATCGCGTACTTGTAAAAATTACATCTCCTAAACCCTTTGGCTTAGATAAATAAAAATTGGTATGACGTTTGCTAATATTAATTATA
>BGPR01031452.1:0-18039 GCA_013235015.1 Araneus ventricosus | reverse complement strand
TAGCTAGCAAAACTTGGGGCTTAGGAATTAAAGAACAATTCTGTTAACTATGTATGGGTTGCTAGAGATTTCAAAATAATATTTAGAATAACGAATTTTTAGTTTTAAACAGATTGCGTCTGTCCGGCTATAAAATATCTGCGCTTTGGTTGATGGAGACGCATCCCAGCCTTATCTATAGATCAGTGGGTTGCTAGATTATAAATTTAGTATTCTCATTTAAATTTATCAGCCAGATATAAAATCAGCTTTAAAACTAAGAAATTCAAAACAGATGAATGGCAAGATGTTCCTGGGTTTTCAAAAGTACAAATACAGATAATTTTCAATAATTTACCAAAATTATGAAAATTTTTGTAGAGTCTTATTTTTGATATGAGTGTGGAGTAACGAGAATTTGGATTACTAGTTTTGATAAGATCCTGATTTCCACAGCATTTAAGGGAGCAGAGACATCTTACTTGATCAGCATGATGTTCAAGTTCCCTCTCTCAAAGTATTCAGTAGTTTAAGAACTTTCATATCCATATTTTCCAGAAGTTTACATTGTAGATGTTTTTAGACCTACAAATTTTTTAAAATTTTTAAATAAGCCAATTATTGCTTGTTTTATTCCCACATTCCATTAGACTTTTTTTGACACTAATCCATAACAGTGATAATTTACGGACAGAATTCGGCACTTATCCCCTAGAAAATTTGCTTTCCTATATTTTATTCTGAACAAATTGCAACTTTAGAGGTATGTTCCTTCTGCATCTATGGGTTAAAATCTCTGTGGAGGTGTGACCCTGTCCGTGACTCAGAGAGCTATTCTTCGCCCATAAAATGGCAACTAGATTCTATTCCCCGTTTTCAAAAAACCTCATCTATATTCTTATAAAGCTTGAAACTTCCAGCTTCTTTGAATCTTGAATAAATTGGGATGTTTGGAATATAAGTTTTATCATCAAGGGACAGATACTCTTGTAAATTTTTACACTCAGGGATCAAACCGGTAAGTGGGTGACAATCAGTCGTTTTGTTCTCTCTGAATGAACGCGATAAATAAAAAACAATGACTTAGATAACAAAACTATTCACTGAAGGTGTATTTTTTTTTTTAAAGCAGTGAGCTGAAGCCTCCATTGAGAGCATGGTTTTGTTTCCAGGCATTCAAAAGCATTATGGTGTATTTTGTGCTGATTAATTGTTCCATCTCACATCTTTACTGTTTATACTTTACACTTGAGGTTACGCCTTCCCCAGGCTCTTTCAGCCCCTAGAATTTGCTTACCGGCTTTCCCATGGTTTACTTTTTTACTGGATAAAGCAGAAATCTCAAATATCTTATGGTTTTGCGTGTGTACTTTTATACTAGTTTTTTTTTATTTTCAAAGCTGTTTTCGGTTCTCAACTTATTGTGCAAATCCTCAGGATCTCGTAATGTTATTACATATATTATGTACATCGTCCGATAATCAAATAGGTACAGAGACCTTCAAATTCTAAGCACAAATGTTTTGACTAGATCACTAGGGTATCACTAAACGTGACTGTGCTTATTTCAAATGGTAAAATTGAGCGTACTCTGATAAAATATATGACATAAAATATTTGTTTAATATTTACAGAATGGCAAAATTAAAGGAGTCTAAATTTACTATACCATCAAACCTATCCTAGTCACAGTCAAATGATTGTTTGTTTACACCATCACACCTAAGCAAAGCGTTTATATATCTGCTATGCCTTCTTACATAAACTCAGCTACCGGGATCTGTAAAAAGAAAAAGACTGGCTTTACAATTTTACAGAGCTTTCAACATAAAGAAATACTGGTTTGAAGATATCTAGAATTTATTATAAGTAATAACGAAATAACAGAGTAATTTAAATTTATTATATTGCTTCAAAGTAAAACAATACCAGTAGCAAGGTTTAATTGAAATGAAAAAACAGCACGGACAAACCAACAAAATGGCCCAGGCAAATTATTTCTATGATGTAATAGGAGTCTTTAGAAGCTTTTTCAAATTATTTTTAAAATATGATTTATATTAAGGTAGACGAGCAAAATACACTGTAATTTTAGCATAAATTTAACTTCTCGTTCCTTTGAGCATATTATTATGGGACCACTAGTTTTGAAATTCACATATTTTCCTGACTTTAAAGGCTGACTTGGACAACTAAAGCCAAAATAAATCTCAGGATTGACTGAAAAAAAGAACTCTGGTGGTGAGGATTCTGATATATGACCATCCGCCTTAGAATATTTATATAATTTTATAGCTTTTATTTCCCTGATTTTAACAGAACTTTGCATTATTGTACTGTCAGAATTATATTTCTCCAATGAACAACTCTATCAAGGAATAGTATTAAGTTGTGTTTTGCCTGGTGGCTGGAATAAAGACCCCGTTTTGTTTCAGCCAAAGTCTGGTGATAATGGATATGACCGCGTCCTGATGCATCTTGTTGTTTCAAGCTCACTGAGTATGTAAAGTAGATCAAGTTTTTTGGTGCCAGAAAAATACCCGAAATTGGATATATAAGCAAAGGGCGACGGTTGAAAACAATTGTGGAATGAGCGATATACGTGCATTTAAACTTCCCCGCGTACCTACTTTCCTTTTAGGCCGTGTTTTTTCTACAGCCAGTATGCCTATATTTGCGATTAATGTTAATTATCAGGTTCATGTCGTAAAATATAATTTCATCACTTTCTACAACTGCCTCTAATATTTCAAATTATACATATATTATTCTCTTTTGTGACAAATATCTTTCATTATTAATTCCAATGGTTTGTAACTATGTTTTCCATACAGCATCAGGCTACTGCAGTATACCGTTTTTCTATTTTGGACTTTTCTAAAGTCTTGTAGCGTTCGTGCAGAAAGACCGCATAGAAGCTCATTTCTTCAGACCTCTACTGATCAGTTATTAAAAGACTTAACAACAGCCATGGCAATAAAACGGCTGATAAATGCAAATACAGATGAGCCAAACTTATAGTTGGAATAATGCTATACTTGCGGCAGTTCTCTATGGTTCTTTTTCTTATAGTTCTTTTGCGATAGTCCTTTATGCGTTTCTCTATGGGGTTTTTCCCGGTTAGACTTCACCAACAATCAAATGAAGATTTTATTAACTTAGTATGCACTAAATCTTTTATGTACGCCTTGCTCAGAAAACAGAAAAGAAAAGATGCTGGGCGGATTTATTACTTTCATGATGTATGCAAACATAATTTAGACTTTATTTTTAAGTTATGAAAGCTTGACAAACCCCGATATAAATAGTAACGTGGAGAGATATTTCAATTTATATATAGCTAAAAATATTGTGAAGAATTTTTTTGAATTGCGAACTTAAGATATTCTTTTATATTGTTGCCAGAGGAAATGGAGGAAATAAGAGAGAAAGTTATAGAATATGCATAATAATTCCGTCAAATGGTTTAAGGTTTTGACAAGTACTATATTATTATTTATTTTAAAATGAATTCCTATGACCTGACAAAGCATCTTATATATAAATAATTTTTCCTTCTTTTAGTTTTTTCACCACGAAATAATTTCCAGTTCTAAAAGAAACTGCAATATTAAGCGAAATAAATGTATATTTTCTAGAACCGATTAATCAACATAAACTTGGTGCGAATTTTGAGTTCCGGTTACGAAAACTGATGTCGGTATTTTTTATCATGTTGGAAAATTATTAATTAATGCATAAATACTAATATAACTTTTTAAATTTCATTTTCCAACTTTTATTATCCTATCTCATTCATACAATTATCTTTTTGATACATCCTTATCCTTCATTTTAATATTCTTTCATACCTTTGAGTTTTTTGAAGTGAATTCTGTAATTAGATTAATAAAGGGTTTCAATGGTAAAGTAGGATTACAGAAGGAGGATGGGTCGAGATAGGCCTTTTTCATGGTGGAATTCGCTTAGAAAAACCACATCACTACGCTGAAATGAATGGTTTTGGTGTGAAGAGTTTGGATACCTATCTAGAAGAGGCGTCCTGAGCCTTGTGATGTGTTGGGCTTCTTCGCTGCGGAATTTCGTTTATACCTTGCGACCTATATCAGGACGACGAGTGATCTTGCATGTGCCATTTTTCATAACGTATTCATGAGCATTGTTTTTTGCTCTGTGTAGTTATATATATGCAGGGTGTCCAATAGAGTATTTCTACACCACATTATCTTGAGAACGGCGACAACTATTGCCACAAACTTTGTGTTCAGGTATAGCAAAAAGACCATGCGCTACACTTTCATATAAGTTACAGTGCCACCTATTGGTAAACAACGGAGTTATTGTTCCTATTTCGGAAACGGTACAAAATTCTGGAAAAAAATCAATTACAAAATTATATAGCGTATTCAATTTCTGACTTTAGTAAGAAAAGACACCTTGAGCTCATTAATACTAAGAAAAAAACGCGTTATGCGTATTGGTCTTGATTTTAAAATTCTGTGGCGTAACAACTTGCGACAACAAGAGAAAAGTTCATCTTTGAACAATAAACGTCGACCCGATGGCTTAGTGGTTATTTCAGGCTACTTCTGTGCCATAATGTCTAGACAGTAGCTAGTGGAGACATTCCAGCATCAAATCATCGGATATGGTTGTTACGTTCTATGGTCCCCACAATCACGTGATCTGACCATATTGGACATTTTCTGTTGGGATGCATCAAACAGCAGGTGTATTCGACACCTCCTCCAACATTGCAGGACCTTTTATGGTGCATTATTGATGCTTGTGCCAGCGGGTCACCTGATATGTTAAAAAATGCGAATCTAGAAATAGATAAAAAATTCCAGGTGTGGATTGTATCTAACGGGGAGCAATTCGAAAACCGAAAATAAACGAATTTGTTGATTACTACTTGTTCTGCTTTCTACTGAACTCTTTTCTGGCGTAACAGTATTGGAAATCGCGACCAAACAAATGCGCGTTTTACAAGTTTTGGTCTTAGCATTATTGCTCTCAAGGTTTTTTTCGTATTAAATCAAAAAAGCTTTACAGTTTTGTAATTGATTTTTCCCATATATTGTACCATTTTCGAGATAGGAGCCTTAACTACGTTGTTTCACACGAGGTGGCGCTGCAACTGATCGCCCTGTTTAGCGCATGGACAATTTACTAAACCTAGACACAACGTTTCTGGCAATAGTTGTTGCCGTTCTCAAATAAATGTGGAGTAGAATGCCTTATTGGACAACCTCTATGTGTACAACAATTATTAAAATGCAGAGGTTAAATACTGATTGAATTATAGCTCTTCAAGTTTTTAATTATTATTTGTTAGTCTGTTACATTAATTGAAGAGTAAAGCTATTTTTTGAAAAATATTAGATAAAAAATATTCGTTGATATGTAATTGAATCGTTGATTGCATTGGCATTTGGCGTCTGTTAATGAAACTACATGCTAAATTTCATTCATTCAGCTATTCTGATAGTTTCGTTTTTGAGTTAATGTGTTCATAGGCACCCTAATAGTTCAGCTTAATTAAATTATAGTTACATCCTGTTTTTAGGAAATGAGAGGAGTTTTGCGTCCGGACAGTGAGCTTATTACGAGGACGATGAAAATACTGGCAGAAAAATTCCAAGCTTCCGACGGCCTCCAAAGGAAGTCCATTTCATTGTCGGTGCCAGAATTATACAACTATAAATCAGATTTCATCTGTTTAGCTTAGTGTGTTTTTGAGTTACGGTGGTCACAGAAAGAAAGACAGGCAGACAGATACAATTACTAAACTATGTTTTTCAGATACGTATTTGTGTGTTTTGGCGTTGTACAGAAGAGATGGTTGCATTTAGAGACAACGAATTTGGCACAAATATACTTTGGAGAGCAGAAATGCGCACTTGGGAGCAATTATTCCCAAATATGGTTTCATATATTGGCGGAAACGTTCGAAAATATTATTCAACAAAACAAATTTTTGCCAAACATTATTTTCAAAAATTATCTTAGCAATGATATCAATGTTGTTGTCGTCTAATTTTTTCCTAATTTTTAACAATTCTTTAAATATATTTTTTCCATGATTTATAACGATAGTTTTCATTGTTGCAATAAAATTCAAACCGATTTAATTTTTTGTACAAATATTTAATTTCAATTTTCTCTTCCATTACTGAAATACAGGGAATGAATATTCTGCCTATAACATATCCTTTCGAATTCCACACAGAAACAGGATCTTGTTAAAAATAGGCGCTAAAATACAAAAGCAGATGTTGAGGGTACAGAGAGATCGAGGAGGGGAGGATGTGGCTAACAATAAAATTAGTAAAAATAAATAAAATAGTAAAATTTGAAGCAAATATTAAGACGTAAAAATTTAAGCAATTTCCAAATCTTTTTCTTACCCATTGTACTTCTCTAACAAATCTATTCATACGGTACCGTCCCATATGTCGCTTCAAGCAAAAGACGATATCCGTCCGAAACGCTCGAATGTAACGCTGAAATTTTCTCCCCCTTTCGTAAAGTGAGATTGATTTCACACCCCGCGGCACTTTCTTTCTTCTTTAGAGTGGCTTGCCCAGATGTCTTTGGGGAAGAGTGCAATTTCCTTACAATTCGAAGATTGCCAGCTGTCATTCTGGTTTTTGAGGGGGTAAAGTGAATTATCCTAATCTTTGATAGAGGAGCTCGGACGTCCGCGTATTTTCAGCTCACTTTATTTGAATTGCCTTAGGAATCAGAGTGTTAAAGAAAAAAAAATTACGATATGTCATTTTTGTCAATCAACAGACTCAACAGTGAGATCTTCGGAAAATATTTCATATACTTTCTCAAGGAAAGAGCGCGTTTCTTTTCGTTCAACAGAGAAATTCTTACTCAGCAGTGGAAATTCTATTCAGGAATTCTAGTAGAAATAAAATATTGAAAGCATATAATTATAGAAAAATGGAATAATTATTTACACTGATATACATATGTTGCTGTAAAAGAGATAGATCGGTTTTTAGTAATAATACAAGATTAATTGCATTCACCGTAACATATATAGACAACAGTTGTGAAAAACATTACTTTAAACATAAGAAAACGCCGTGTCTTTGATAAATGTTGGATGCACTATATATCGCTTCAGTTCCTTCGTTAATCATTGGCTGCCGCTGTGTACGTATGCTACAGCCTGCCTTTCACATTTTAGATTAAATTGAAGAAAAAATGCAGATTTCTTCTGTCTTGAAAAAATCTACAGAATATTTAGAGAAAAATATAATAAGAAAATTTTCTGCAAATTAAATTGACGAAAAAATGCAGATTTTTTCTGTCCTCAAAAAATCTGCAGAAATCTTTATGAAAACTTCAAAAAAAAGTTTTCTGGAGATTTTTTTAGCTGGGCATTACATTCTGATCTCTATCAAATTCTCTTAGATCAGCAGCCTTTCCCATCACTCGCAAAAGTAAGTGCAAGAATGGTTACTTACCTTCTCCAGAAGGAGTTAAATACCACTCTCACTTAACCACGTGCCCTCCATGTCATTAAGACGAGTTCATTGAAAAAAGTGGGGATTGTCATAATGTTTTGGCTCGTCAGTGTATACTATTTGTTGTTGCATACTATTACATGTATAATATGTTCTGAAAATCATAGAGAGCATGATGTAAACTTTCAAGTGGTACTTACATTGTGTTAAATGAATTTAATGGGTCAGATGATTTCCAATTGATCAATTAAACGTCTTGTAGAATCTTTCCTGACCCAATCAACTGTTATTGGATACCATGTGTGCAATGAATTTGCACAATTTTAAACTCATAAACTAAAGCAAAGTCAATCAGAAACGTTACAATTCGATAAGTTACGTGGAATCCATTAACATTTTGGTTGCTCTTTAGGTTCTCAACAGAATAAAAATGACAACAAATTCCCAAAATAGAAGGCGTCATTTAAATGGATAATTCATAAAACAAGTTAGTTAAGACGTTAACTAATGATATTTTTTAGCAGGAATTAATTTTGTAATCTGATTGCAGAATGATAGTTTATGCATGTTGCTTATGATTTAGAATAATGTTTAGACATGTCAGATTCAACTATTTCAAAATAAATTTAAATGATAATAAATAAATTAAAAAGTAACCGATTTTCTGACTCTCTAATAAAAATACTATGCTTATATGATAAATTTTGAGATTCGTGCAGCTTCTTTTCTGAAACTGTCAGCTGTTATGTTACAAAATTTTGTTTTAAAATAAAAGAATGTACAATGTATGATTATTCTTCAATTGGAAAGAGCGCAATATTTTTAGAGTTAACGCCAGTACGAGACTGTTTGAAAGAAAATTTGCAAACAGAATAATCCAGTATGTATTGCTTGAAAAGACTTCCCTCAGAATCATTCGAATATGTAATTATTTTCAAGAAAAAATTTACATATTAAAGGACATAACAAAAAACAAACATTTAAATGCAATGGAACGTGTAATAAAAGATCTACCACTAATTTAGTTAAATGTTTTCAATATAATATTTCTCACATTCGGAAATTTAAGTCGTGGTCACAAATTTTATCTTCTCTTTTATTAATAGCTTGGACTTGAATGTCTGAGCTGGTGAACGAAAGTCAGAGCTGAAGTTATCATTTGAAGGGATCAGGAAAAAAAGCGGTTCAATTCCTTCTGATTTTGAGGTTTCATCGCCAGCTGTTAGAGTAATGAAAAATGTTTTATGACAGATAGATAGCTTCGGAATATGCATCGCGATACTAGGTGCTACCTTCGGATTTTTTGATTTTTAATGCTGTTTTCGACATCGTTAATTGCTCGCTTTCAGAAAACGGAAAATTTCGGCGTCCCCGAAACTATGATTGGAGATAAAGGAATAGGCCACTTATAAATGGAACGTATAGTTGCATTAAATATGCCGTGATTTGAGTCGAGTTTTATAAGCGACTCCAGCGCATCTCCACAAGAATCACTAGGAACTCACATCCAATAAGCTCATGATTTATGGAAGAAAACATATTGAAACCTATATTCTACGACTGTTCCTGACCACATAATGTATTCATTCAGAATACCCAATTGAATTTTTCAACATTGAGCATATAATTCACGATTCACCAGATTTAGAAACAACAAAGTGGAATATAACCTGTTATAAAACTTTCATTGACTATATTTTAAATGAATGAAAATGTAATGAACGATAATATTTTTTTATTTAAATTTATCGCATAAGTTAAGTTTTTTTTTATAGAAAACATTTTATAAAATAATTATGCCCGTAGAAAACTTCTAATAGTTTTATTCAGCCATATTTATTAGAAACTATACGCCTTCGTCGATCAGTTTGATCGCCAGAAATAAAATTTCAACCGAATCACTTATAAATAATTGTATATTCATGGTAACTTAGAAAGTAGTTTTAAACTTAAAATTACTATAGACATTTAACTCGTGTCCATTTCGTAGGCTTGCACTCTTTTCCTGTTACTTGTCTACATTTAAGTAAAATACGCAGTTCATTTCAATATTACATTGGCATGGCACATTTTACATCGAGAAGCATGCTTATTGGCTTAAAATACGCTGATAAAAATAATTAAACTATAGCAATGATAATCTTTCAGTTTACTGTATTATTTCATTATTTACTAAATATCTTGAGGACTTCCTTTAGAGATTTCACACAAAAATTGATCAAATAAAAGAAGAACATAAAATCCAGTACGATATTTTCTTAGCTTTCAACAATGGTTTGAGAAACACGCAATTAATTTTTGTTTAAACAATGAAAACTGTTAGAAATACATTGCAACAATACTAATTATTCTTGTAAATTACGCCAAAAATATTTCTAAAATATTCTTAAAATTAGAAAACCAAATTGTACGGCAAGTTAATTAACATCATTGAAAGTTAATATTTGCACTTTCAGATGGCGTAAAAATAGTTTTTGTGCTGTAATATTTAACGAAAATATTAAGGAAAAATGCCTTAATTTGTAATTAATTAACTTAGTTAACTTTAATTAATTAATTAGACACTTTCGCTTAATTTTTAATTGATTAAAATTCTAATTAAAAATTAAAAAGAACGGCGTAGAGGTGCACATTCCCACCCTCCAAAGAATGTTCGTGCCAAATTTCATAGATCTAGGCCTAGTTGTCTGCCCTGTAGAGGACATTTAGTAGAGTTAACCTTCGCTTTTAAAGTTAAAAGCGACGTAATTAAGTAAACCCAAACATAATGCAACCAGGCAGATATTAAAGACTAAGTCTAAGCGTGTGATAGGGCCCCGAAATGAGGTTTGGATTTTTAAATTTGCATATCAGGATAGAATATTTCCATGCAATGCCTGATGTACAATCCGATTTCAACCAGACAAGTCAGTAGTGGGAAAATGCGGGAGATACGATTAGCGGTGTTACATACACAGAAAGCAGTTGGGTACTGCTCACGTACTTACCGCACGTACTGAAGGAATTAATTGCGGGTTCGGTTCTGTGACGTGTCTTACAGAAATGCGGAGGAAAACGGCTGCTAATTGCTTTTCTAGCACTTCCGGAGGTCTGTGGTCAGTACCCAAATATCAGCAATGTTCTTCACGCTGCATATCGTTTCTCTGGCATTTGTCCACTCATGATTTGCTCGGTTAAAATCGGGGTTGTGCACCGCTCCTGGATAAATGTTAAATCTTAGTTCAGATAGTGTTATAGATAAACAGATATTAACTTTCTCAGGGTTGAAAAAGAGATACAATCATTATAAAGAAGACATTTTCTCATGAAAATGTCTTTTCAGTGATTTGGTTGAAGATTGCGCTTTTCGTTTCAATGAATATTGATATATCGAAGCTATATCTTTTTATTTTTATATCGATTACAACTGAATTGCCTTCTCCAGAAGTTGCTATGCAACCCCAAACCAGATTCGAACCATCCCTTCTTAAGAGTTTCCTGTCGTATTTACTGGATCCAGCTTTGCTTTTGCTTATTTTTCACAAATTTATTTGTTATGTTCCTCTGAACAATAGAGATTGATTTACTCTCATCTAGTAAGAACAAAGAATTCAAAAGCGTGTTTCTTTTTCACGTTCTTTTGCAAAGTTAAATCTCTTCTTGCGATTAGTTTTCATTATGAACGGGTTCCTTCGTAAACACTACTGACTAAAAGTATTGCAAGATTGGTAAAATGTGAAACATTTGGAGGTTATTTGAATACAAGAGTTCACTATCAATAGTGGATAATCTTGGGACGGACAATCGTGGGAGCTCACATTTTACAGTGAAGATTTTGTCGCGAGGACATCAAGGGGACAGTCCACAAATCGATGAGAAAGGAAATGATTTGGTATCAACCCGTTTCCCAGGGAGCTGATGATGCTCTGAAACTTTCATCTATCATTTGCTTCTTATAGACATTGCTTGCATGTATTTTCATAAAGAAACATCAATATTCAAGAAGATATAAAGGTTTTCTTAAACATCCCAAGTTTTCTTGCATGCTTTTCGATCATAACATGTAGAGTTTCTCACCAAATTTTGTGAAACTCACAGAATACTCGCCAAAATGCTGGAGAAATTGTTTAAAATTTGAAGTACATACCTTAACTATTTGAGGAAATATCAGTTTTTGTAGTAAATACTCTTTAATTGTACATGCGAAATACCTAGCGTAAATTTTCTTTCATAGCGTCAAGGCCAGGAATTTTCGGCAGGTTATATAAAATCTCCATTTCAATATCATTAAGATTTAGAAAGTTGCAGGCATTGCAACCATGAAATGTCAAAATAAAAATGATGAGGTATTTTCCACAAATGAATAATTTTTAAAAATGAATCTCCCTGTATTAATAGTCGAATTTCAATTTGAATTATGCATTTAATTGATAAGTTCAGATGGGTACTTAGGATATTCAAATGTCTTAAAATTCAATATTGCTGTTCGAAGATTCAAGTATAAAAATATTGATTTATTGAAAACTCTCATAATTCATTTTTTTATAGAACAACAGGAATTCTACTGGTTACAATGCCTAAATCATTCTAAATCTTAATGCTATTCAACTGGAATTTCTATAGAAGCTGCTTTAGATATCTAACTTCGACGTTTTGAAAAAAAAATTAATATATGTTTCGCGCAAGCGCAGTTAAAAATTATTTACTACAAATACTCCTATTTCTTCAAATATTTAAAGTATTCATTCCAAGTTTTAAAAAACGTTTCTCTAACATATTGACGAGTATTATATTAGTTTCGCAAAAATTGGCGTAAAATTTTGTATTTTAAAAGCAAGAAGCACGCGAAAATTTCGAGTTATTTTAAAGAAACCTTTATATCTTCCCTCATATTCATGATATTTGTAGAAAATGGATTTAAAAGATGTGCATAAGGAACAAAATGATTGATTAAGGTTTGAAAACATTTTCAGCTTCCTTTGAATTGGGATGTGCCCATATCATTTTCATCTTCATCAGTTTGTATAGCTTAATGTATACACAGTGGAGATTTATATTCACTTGTAGCTTTTGGGTATATGTCAGAGATTCCCAAACTGTGGTACATGTACCCCTGGGGCACCCAGAGGTAATGTTGGTAATGGCGGAAACACAAAAGGATTCAAATAAAAAATAAAAGTTTATAGAATTTTTTCCCCAACTCCGTGTGAAAATTAAAAGTTACGCTTATCGAAGCCTCCTGGGCAACAGTGAAGGAAGAGTACCAAGTACACAGTGCCGAGGCAATGAAATACTTGATACTAATTATGAACTCAGAGCTCGTGGAAAGAATATACTCGTCTTATGATTGTATATTAAGATAAAACACCGCAGTAAGCTTGACACAGCTACAGACGAGAAAATATCTGTTTTCATTTGAACCTGATTTTATAAAACTCATCGCCATGAAACAAGTTGAAGGATCTTATTGAAATTGTCTTCCACTTGAAAAGAAGATTATCACATTCGGTAATTGTAAAGCCGGCCATTCACTTCACAGACAAACTGTATATTTTTGAAAGCGAGAAGGAAAAGTTATAAAACTCTATGAAAAAGAGCCAAACTGTTTGCCATTTCGTCTGGACTGAAATCGTAACGAAAAATCAGATGCACCCTGAAAGAAGCTAGCGAAAAGAACAATGTCTTGCCTAGATTGAAGCTTCACTTCGAGGGTAGCATAAATTAAATTCTGCTGACGGGTGAAAATCGAAGATCGATTTCCAAGTAGCTGTAGAGAGGGAAAGAAGATAACTCCCACTACATTCGTTCAAAGTTAGCGTCTATTTAAATACAAGTGAATGGCGTGCCTGTATTTTTCGATTAAAATCGGTGGGAAAAAACCGGGCTTAGGACAAATGGCATGGCTATACTTCAAGTGAATGGCCGGCTTAAGATTACATCGTGAATTAATACGAAACTTTTTATTTCTCTTTTCATCTTAAAAAACGCGGAACTAATACTATTCTAAAAGTGGTATAAAATGTAAAATCAAAAATAAATCACAGAAATGCCCGAACACCGTTCGGGCGCTGCGAAAGGGGACTTCCCTTATTTGCCCGAATGCAGATCGGGCAGGTCATTTTTCAAAAGCAATCCATTTATTTTCACGGCTTCTCCACTTGATTTACTTTGCAATGTTTCTAGTAAATGACTCTAGCAGCCTAATTAATGATGGATAGAAAAACAAGCGCAAACTTGTTTTCTGGTCCTTTTTCCTTTGCAATTGAAAATTATCAATAATCAATAAAATCATTGTAACTGTTTTAAATTTATAAAATCAATTTTAATACAAAATTCCTTAAGAATTGTGCTTATTTTTGGACACAATATGGCAGAAAGAAGAAACTGTTCAGTGGTTAAGTTAATTCAAATGGTTAACTTTAAAGCTTAACATTGTAAAAAACTTAAAATAATTGTGAAGGGGGGTTGAAAGTAGAGGAATTGAAAAATAAAACGACTAATCAAGGGGATACGAGAGGAAACAAACGTTGGGAACTCCTGCTCTATGTATCTGCTTGGATTGTTCGATGTCAACGACTTAGTCTTAAAAGTTTCGGAAACATAACAATAGTCAAACTGGTCAGCACATTCAATCTGAAGAATTATTTTCGATTCATTCATAAAAGTTGGATATAAACGTCCTTTAGAAGAGTTTAACAACATTTAATTAAGCTGTGGTGTTTACGTAACAACACAAGAGCTAAATAGCAACGCTTGTCTCTTCTAAATGAGCGTATACACTTGCGAGCAGAACATTTCGCGAACATCTTGCAGCGTGTTCGAGGAAATTTCTTTCACTGCGAACAGATCTCGATACAGTGGAATCCCGAAAAATCGAACCTTAGGAATCCGAAATTTTGTATAATTCGAACATTTTTTTAAAAATTTTCTTAAAACTTTTTATTAAAAAATGAAAGAAAAATAAGAATTACGAATCAGGAACAAAGATGATATTTATTCCGAACTTAAAAGAAACATTCGAATGGGTCTTTAAGAATGAATACAGCACCTTACTTAGTAGAAACAAACTCAGATATCTTCTTTGTACCCTCAACAAGTTTCAACTTGTACCGTATGCATCGTCGCGTACTGTTTCCTTACGTTTTCACAGGGAACGCAGAGTCAGTACCATACTGTATTTGGTATATCAAGAGTATTTTGCCAAATTTTCCGGATAATCCGTATTCCCCGGAATCCCAACGAAGTTCAGTCCCAATTAGTTCGGATTCGCGGGGTTTTATACATAGAAAAGCATTTGGAAGCATCCATCTTCCCTTGTCACAGTCAGTGATCTTTGAAAGAGCTTGAAGTACTTTGACTAGAGGTTAAATATTCAGTTTCTTGCAGAAATAAAAATGGAATGACAGCGGTCATGCACCTAATTTACAGATTTATTGGACTTACGCTTGGATTAATTGAATAGGTATTTTAAACAACACAACTTTAAAAAGAACTATTATGGGGATATTCATTTCTTTTGTGAATTAAGCAATTAATTGCAATGAAATTATAAGACAGTTAGCATCTTCCACTCTGAGTGAGTAAACTCTGTGGTATTTTCGTTGAAGAATTTGAAGCACTGTATAATTCGGGCCGAATGTTGTGCGCATTGTCTCATTTAACGTTCCACAGTATTCCCGTGCAGTAATGGTCATTTTCAGTGTACTAATACTATTAGCACAAGATATTTTACGATATATTCACGATGTCGTTAAGATATTCCGGATTCATCACAACATCGTTAAGATACCGAATGAATTTCGTAGAGCATCTTGTGCTAAGAGGGAATAAGGTTGGCTTAATTCACATACCAGGAAGATTTGGAATGGGCAGTGTATCCAGTGGTTGAAATTATTATAACGTGTAAAACACATGAAATATTCCTTTATTTTTTCACATTTTTATCAAGAAAGTTTCTTGAAAGAGATTTCTAAAATATTCCTAATGAAGATAACTATTATGTTCTCGGGCACAAACACATAAACCATTTCTGGGTGTTGAAAGAAACGTACAACAAGGAAAAAATTGGTTAATTCCCACTTTTCATCATCTGAAAAGATTTTTTAAAGAAATACCGGCAAGTCAAAAAGCGAAAGTAGATTCGTTTTGTCAGGGGATATCAGGAAAATAACATTTCATCCACTAATTCCATAAGAGTTGGAGCTAAAATGATGAAATAAGGTTGAAGAGAATCCAACCGAAAGGGCTTTTCAACAAGGTGCCACATGCAATATTTACAAGGCATTCTAATCTGGGGGGATAGAGCGAAATCGCATTTTAGCCTATAACTTCAAATTAACTGTAGTTATACAAAGAACTTCCAGTATTGAAGTTTTTCTTGTCATAAAGCGATAATTCGCCTGATTTGATTTTTATTCCTATTCTCAATCATAAGTAAAGGAAAATTTCAATCCCCCACCATCTCCGCCTCTTTGAACTCCATAGTCCATCTACGAACTCGGCCGAAGTTTTCACCCTCCTTACACGTTATCCCTTGTTGGTTCATATTCGATAAAAAGTCATTCTATCTCCAAGATATTCCTGCAGATCATCACCAAGATAGTAGGTGATCTGCAGGAATTTTCCAGAAATCTTGACATGAGAATATTGCAATAGATATCATTCCTGTAAGGATTTAATGGAATAGGAGGAGCAATAAATGAATTGAAATGATGAGACAATTTTTACTTCCTCGTGTACTTAGTAATAATCCCCATTTGGTGGAAGTAGATGAGAAGTTGAAGGATAAGTTATCTGGCTCTCGATTTCCTCGTGGGTATAGTAATTGTGTCGATTGAGTTCCCTTCACAGATGACGGAACGTCCCTCTTTCGGGAGGGGACGGGCCGTGACCGGTGATGTCCATTAGGACTCCGACCTCAGTAACAGATCTGTCATAGCGGTAAGTCTTCAATTGACCCCGAATATCAAGACAGCGTGGAAGTAACTCGGTTTCCGGATATGCGGTATGAAAGAGAAAATATTTTAACCATCTATTCGAAATTCGTGGTTTAAGGAATTTCCGCATTTTAGACGACACTGACTTCGAAAAGAACAATTATAGGAACTATGACTGTCTGCCTAAGAACACGAGAACTCAACAAAGAGAGATCTAGACGAAAGAAATTTTATGCTTGATCTTTACACAAAGATGGTAGATTTGTATTAAATTTTTACTCAAATCCATCAACGGAGAGTCTGACTGCTGGTGTGAATGTAAGCATAACTCACATACACGAGAGCAGATGCAACAACCTGAATGGTTCGCACAAAACGCGCCAACTGGTAAAATGTCTGTTGGTTTGCATATTCTTGCATATATCATTTTTAGGTGAGGTGAAAACAAACATCTTAAATAAAAAGGCTGTAGTTGATATAACTTTTATTTATTCATTTTAAAGGTGATAATGCAGGTTATTTTAAATATATAACGTAATCATAATCTAAAGAGTAACCGGTGACCAGAAAAGAAGAATTAACGCGCAAAAAGCACGTCTTACTTAACGACTTATATGGTTAAAAAGAGAGGGCGTTAACAATACTCAGGGAGCTTAAATACTTGGGAGAAGGGGACTATCGGAATAAGTTCGTGACTCTGGAAGTTAAACTAGAAGTGTGGTTTGCCAAGACTGAAGTAGAAGTAATTAAAAATGATGTGCCGTTGAAAAGAATTAATTTAAAGAAAGTTGAAAATTTGAAACATTACAAGCATATCTGAACGCGGTAACCAAAAAGGGAAACAAGCTTGATACATGAAATTTGGGTCATTGAATTTGACACCAAAATCTTAGTTGTTTACCGTAAGCGTATATCTTTCTCGAGTAAAGTATTGTATATATTCACCTCGCTTTGGAAATGCTTTAGGTAATTGCTAATAAACTCCCCGAGAAGAATTTCTCACAAAACTATTAGGACAATATCGGCGCATTCCCAGTAGTTACTGACTGCAGCGAATGTGTCGCAGTCCCTGAAAAAGAATTGTCCATGAACAAATTAGGGGAACCAAGATGGGGTCTGGTTGAAAAAAAACTTCAGGCCTGGGAAGAAGATCACAGGTTCATAACGAATTTATAACTTTTATCAAAAACTTAAAAGTAGTAAATAACACAGCCAAAAGGGTGCCAAAACTAATGAAAGATGTCTGTCAATCGATAACCAAAACGAAGAACAGACTCAAAATCTACTACAGTCTGTTGAAGAAAGTAGGTAAAAAACTGCTTGCTTTAAGAAGTCAATTTTGAATGAAATGCAAAGTAGTTAAAGCGATGACATAAGATTATTTGACAATTATTGGAATTTTTACAAGTTATTTGGACAAATAACTTCTGAGAGTATTTAATTTTTTTAAATTTTACGTGCTAAACTCTCAAATAAAATTGTAGATTTTAACTTATCACTGCATTCATTTTTATATCCTCTTTTAACATTGAAGGAAAAATTTTAAGCCTTTTTTGTGAACATACAGTAACTGTCCTATGGTGTTTCCAAAAAGGAAACAACGCAGAATTATTCCAAATTTTCATCACTTAAAGCTCTTTTTCTCAATAAATTCTTTTTTT
>BGPR01031451.1:0-18041 GCA_013235015.1 Araneus ventricosus | reverse complement strand
ACTGTAACTCTTGAAATGTTCATCAGAACTTTATGAAAGGGTTTCTGGGGGTTACTTTAATGACAAGGAATACATTCAGCGAAAAAAATCGTTAGGCATAATGGAAATTTTTTGAAATAGCAGCTAATTAACTACGGTAATTAACTAGATTAACTAGTTTTTTTTATTTGGATAAACCTGTTCTTTCGAATGATTGCATCTACAAAGTTTTGTCAATAAACGATAATAAATATAAAAGCTATAGAGGTGCTCCATTTTTTTCTGTTTATGACTATACAAGAACTGCATAATAACTTAATGCAGAAAAGTTCAGAAAACATTTAATCCTAAAAATTTTATTTAATTATTAATATAAATCTAAAGTGATTCCTAGTTAGACAGCCTCCACTGAAAAATGGTTAATTCTTTTAATAGCATGCATTTTAGAAACCATTTTCATTATTGAAGTTATATCGTCTTTGCTAGTTGAAGCCTGAAAATAGCATTTATTTGCTCATCAGTTTTAATTCATAAGTTTATGAATATAGGAGATAATTCCAATACATTGATGCAACTAATTATTTTTTGCAGATCGTTGGGGGTGCAGGGACAGTACCCATCCCCAAAGTAAAAAGGAGGACTTTCCACCTAATAAAGGTAACAGACTTTTCTATATCCTTTTCCATAAGATAATTTTTCTTGATTTTCCCCTTAGGTTCTTTTTATGAAAATCATTTTTAGCCTATTGTAAAAGAAATCAGCCATTTAATAATTTATGAAAATTTTAGGAAAGAATAAGCGCGTGGGAAAGCAATAACTTATAAACCAATAAATAATTTTGTGTCGTATGTTTCACCTGAACATCGAGGTGTTTCAAGGCCTCACGGTATCATAATTTTTCCGTTATAAAAATAATATACAAGAAATTAAAAGAATTTCAACATCACTCTACTTGGCGGAGCTTCTAACATTTATTCCTTTATTTTGAAACAATATTAAAATTGTCTTTTGGATAACGTTATATATAATCTAACCCTTTACAAAAATACAAATTTTACAAAATCCTTTAATAAAAAGTCATTAACCGTAAAATTTCCTTTTATAATTATCAACCCCAAATTATTACCAAAAAATCCTATCTCTTATCGCTACATCACTTGAGGAATCTATAATATAAAAACAAACTATAAACTTCAAATATAAAATAACTCAGGTGCATCACTTTTAATTTGTTCAAACTAGCTAATCCTTCAACAGAGCATCTGCGAGGGATTAGCTAGTTTGAACAAATTAGCACACCATGCATTTTCGGCCAGATTAGCGCATGCTGGCTTCTTATGATTAAGCTCGCCAAAAATACAGCGAGCTTAAACTATCGTCAAGAAAGAAATCGACCCAAGCTGGCGATTCAACGCCCCCAAAAAATTCTCCAAGACAATGAAATTTGCAGGTGGTGTGCGTATAACGGAATAGTACCCAATATACGATGTTCAGAATAGTAATATCCATGGTGTCCACCTCAATTTGTGTATTTAACACGCTGACTGAAACTATTTTGACATTGATCTGAAAGTTCTTTGGCTCGCCTAAGCCCATCTGCTTCATTTCAAACTGATCTCTTTCAAATAATTTCATACAAAGTTCCATCAAATTCTAAGAAATATTATGTTCTCGACGTAGTAAACTCGTTTTCTTTTTCGAGAAAAATTTGTTTTACATCAGAACGAATACAGTAGAAGTGTATGCCTATGAAACCCCTTCAGTCGGAATTAAGAAATAATAAAGTTAGAATTTTTTTTTCTTCTTTGGCGTACCGTGTACTACTCTAAAGGTTAAAACAAAATGAAATTTCAAGCATGGAGATGAAAAATTTAAAAAAATCCCTTTTCGGCAAGCTAGAAGGATATTCCTTTACGCTAATGTTACAAAAATAATGAAATATTACATATTGATCAATACATACATAACCAATGACTTTATTGTTTCTACACATTGCAGTATTTACGCTGTGATTCTATTTTCTTGACATTTATTTTTTTATTATATCAAGGTTTTATCATTCCCTTTTTCATTACAAATTTTATGCTAGATTTATCGGGCACTACATTGGTCAATTTTTTTATATATTAACACATAATCATTCAACAGGTAGGAGTCATAAAGAAATAAACATCTCAGGAGTGCAAATATCGCCTAGATAACATTAAGCCAGCCTATCCGAAACAGAAACGAGAAATTGACTCTTGACACAAATGAAGAAAGACTCTAGATTTAAAAATTAATTTATTTAATCTAGGTTACCATATAATTGTGCGAACATTACTTTTTCATATGGTAAACTCACATGGCATGAAACATTTAAATACTACTAAAATGTGCTCATTTAGAGAACTCCCTGGTTACAGAGATAATAGTCACTAAATTTTTAACATATAAGAGAATAAAAATTATTAAACATTGTGAGTGGCAAATTTAATACGTGTTTTTAAAGCATAGGATATGAATGCAGCCAATTTGAACAGTAAATTGAAATCTCCATCGACGGTTAAAACCAAATACTCAGGCAGAAAATCCCAAAAGAATTTTCAAGTTAAGGAGATATTTTTCAACATAAAAAAGGATAAAGGGAACTTTTATTTAAATATCTATCGTTTTTGGCTATTATATATTGAATTTATTAAACAAATCCTTGTTCCGCCATGTTTAGTTAAATATCAAATTAAAGAAATCTGTCAAATTAAATAATTATCAAATTAACTATTAAATTAACTGTTTGATTAATTAAAATTAAATAATCAATTGTGACAAAATCTTCTCTAAAACCTTTTTTATGGCTCATACTATTTGCCAGCAATCTTAATCTTATAATTATGTAATAATTTTCTTAATTAAAATAAAAGTCGTTGTGGCTATATATGTATGTTCCACATCTCCTCCTAAACACTCGATTGATTTCAACCAAACTTTGCACACTTTTATTTAAGAAAAGAGAAAGGTCACCTTCAACTTTTCAAAGCCTAAAAGTTGCTTAAAATTTCACTTAATTAAAAATTAAGCAAGGCGATTTTCCGCGATATCTTTCATGTCCATAAATTTGTTTCTCTCATTAAAAATTTTTTTTCAAAATTAACTGTTTCCAGAAGGAAGAATGCTAGAAGAAAATTTTAAAAGTAGACAAATAACAATTTATATCGGGACCAACAATTTATTTATTTTCATGCTTTAAATTAATGAATAATTAATTAGTTAGTTTAATTGTTTCAAAATATTCATTAAAACTTTTCTTTTACTTTAGTAATTGTTAACAAAATACAACAAATAATAATGTATGGAGAAAACGGCTGTTTTTAAAAATCGTCTGGTTCAATTGAGATTCTCATTTCCATTAAAAACGTTTCAGAACAGAAAAGAAATTTGTGTATTATAATATTTAAACAATAGTAATTTTTACATTAAAAATATTTAACAAGAAAGCATTTTAATCCGGAGCAAAGCCAGGTATATCAGCCTGTTTACCGTTTAAAAAGTGAATGCGGTTGATGGCAATTCATAACTTCTAAGTAATTCTTGATGTCAAAAAACTTTTAGTATAAAAGTTGTTCGTTATGATAAGGTACTAATCAACCTAATTGAAATTTTTTTTCTATCTTTTGTCGTAACAGAGCTATGGAGAAATGATAAGTTGGGGAAGGGATTGAAAATGGCTTTTCAGCACTTAACTTGTGGCTATCAAAACAGTTTCATACAAAAGTTGTTTGTTGTGATAAAGCAATAATTCGCCTAATTTGAATTTTTTTTCTATCTTCAATCGTAAAGGAATTATGGAAAGATGAAATTTTCAGTCCCCCATTATTTCCACCCTCATTGAGCTGGTTAGTCCATATGCGAACTCGGACGAAATTTTCACCTTCCTTATAACATTCCCTCGCCAGTTAATATCTAATCAAAATTACTCTAGTTATTGTGTTTACAAGATAACACATGCAAAAGCGTTATACATATACGTCTCTACTAATATAATAATAAGGAAAAGAACATTTCGCTCTCTATTTTCATAAGGATTGGAGATGCAAGAATGAAAGCGGGGGGAGAGACTGCAAATAACGAGAGCTTTCCAACAAAGGGTAACATGCTTAGGTTAAAAGGTACTTTAAGTTTGAGGGGAGGAGGGAAATGGAGGGAAAATCACTTTTCAGATCATAACGTCTAAGAAATTATAGCTATCGAAAAAGTTTCGGTACAAAAGTTGTTTTTTATGATAAGGCAATGATTCGCCTAATTTGAATTTTCTTTCTATATTCAATCGCAATTCAATTATGGGAAAATGAAAATTTCCATCCCCTTTGAGCTGGATAGCCCATCTACGAACTCGATCGAGATTTTCACTGTCCTTATAACATATCCCACGCTGGTTAAATTTACATGAAAATTACTCCAGTTATCGTGTTCACAAGATAACATGGGAAAAAGCGTTATACATATATATATAACTTTTTAACGCAGGGTGGTTTTGGGTTCTAGGGGACATGATTGGTGAAGATTTGCAGAAATTTTCCGGAAGTCGTGTCATGAGAACCATTGCAATAGGTAGACTCCCTATAAGGAAGGGGCCGTTCAAATATTACGTAAGCATATTTTGGGTAATTTTCGACCCCCTCCCCCTTTGTCAGCAAAAATAAGCAAATCACAAACCCTCCTCTTATAATTACGTAAGCAAACGACAACCCATACTCCCGTACTTTTTTTTTACAAAGCGCATAACAGTAATAAGCTAATTAAAAAAAAATTTAGGACTTAATTCGAATAAAAAACTAACTCACAGCTTAAAATGAAAAAAAAAATGTATGTTTAATTTCCTTACAATTTTGTTTAAGAAAATTTCTTATTTTATCACAATTTTAAAAGAATATAGCTGTATTTGAAATTTAATTTTGCACATGCCCATCATCTATTCAGATTCTTACCAAGGTTGCTCCAGCCATTTTTCCATGTCTGTTATTATATTGCTTCGCCCTTCTGTTACTACTTCATCGCGACCCCCCGATAGAAGTGGGCACCACCCAGTGTGGATGAGTTGCTCAGGTTTGTATATGAAGGAACTCGCCCGCCTCGGGGCATATGAATTGGGGGGGGGGGGCGACAGCCCTCCTCCAGTGATAGTACGTACCTCCTACGGGAGGGGTTGGGCCGTGGGGCTGTGTTGGCCATTAGGACCCGACCTCAGTACTCGTCGCTATCGCACGACTGTCATTCAGTGAAAACCCGTCTGCTTTGGCAGGTCGGGGGCTGTATTTCCGGTTACTACTTCATCGCTTTCTTCTCGGAAAGAATCTTGATAAACTTCTTTGACGTTAATTTTTCACAATTGCCCCTATACTTTTTAAGCATGTGATAAAAGGACTGAACTTTTAGTAATCACTTTTATATCAAAAACGTAAGTTGTTATATAAAAGGAAATGAAAACTTTCTTTTCCAATAAAGCTCAAAACACTTTTATAACTGTCAATTACATTATTCTATCTACATAAATTTTAAAAGTAACAATCATTACAACATGTAACATTTTTTAAATCTAAAACATAAGTGAAAAAATTAAATCTTAGAATGATGAATGATTCATTTTTAAAGTATTTTCATAATCTATTATTGTTATTTAATATTTTATTCAAAACGCTAAGTCGTATTCGAACCACTTAATTTCCTAGATTATTACTTTTCAAAACTGAAGAATACTTTCACTTTAAGATTGCATTAGTAAAGATAATTTATCTATTAAATTATAGAAAGATGTTAATTTTAGCATTTTATTACATATTACAATGTCAGTATACTCTACATATTTTAATAAATGTAGGGAATATTAACAAGAATAAGTAAAGTTATTTCATACCAAGTTAATTATAAATTTAAAGTTATGAATGTGCTTAAAATTTGAAGAATAAATTGATTATAATTGCCATTATAAAATAATCAAGAAATACTGATTACTTTTTGGTTGCCTTTCGCAGTTCTTCCTCAGCTCTTTTTAACACTAACTCCTCTAGCAATGTATCATTTTTAGAAGAACTTTTATACTGCCGCCACACATCACTAGTTTTACATTGAATATCCTTCCAAGGTTTATCTGATGAAGACTTTTTGAAACCTTCCAAAAAAATATACAATATTTCTCGAAATGAAGACATATTTCCGATTTGACTTGTTTCATGTACTGTGCGGTTTTAAAAACACCCCTGACAGACTGTCGAAGGTTCAACCTCTTCAGAGAGGGGTGTGATGTGATTACTTAGGTTTCGGAACAAAATGGAGGAAGAATCGTATGTGAAAACGAACGAAAAATTGTGGATAATGTTGTCGAAGGAAAACAACATCATTAAGATCAGAAAAGATCGAAGAAAAACAATATTATTATTAAGCAACAACGAAGAAAACAACGCATAATAGAAAGAAAAATTAGTGTAAAAACAATCAAAAATATTTTTCATTTTCGTTTTCTAAATAAAGAAAAAAAAGATCATGAAAACAATTATCCACTTAACCCTCCTCGGATATTAACAGCTATGAAATTGATTAGTGAAAAAAATATCCCAGAGAAGAAACGAAAAAGAAAAAATGAACTATTATTATTTTTAAAAAACTATGAGAACCCAAGGGAAGGGGAAGAAAACGTCAAGTGATTAACAGACTTAATGTCTACGAAGGATTTGCGGTTTGAGAATATTTGTTATTTTATTTTATTTCCGCTTTCAATGAGATTTTTTTTAGTACATACTAATAATATATAACTTCAAACCTGACTAAGAGTATATTTTTTTTATACACGAAATATTCAATGACTTTCAAGTTTGTTGTAACATGTTTATTAGTGCTTGCTTGGAAACTCGTATTGTCATAATACAACATAT
Source organism: Araneus ventricosus (assembly GCA_013235015.1). NCBI lineage: Eukaryota > Metazoa > Arthropoda > Arachnida > Araneae > Araneidae > Araneus > Araneus ventricosus. Next base: position 11,157 of record BGPR01031451.1, on the reverse strand, counting down.
CGGTCCCTTTCATTCCACTCTCATCATTGGAAATAGTAGCGAGTTCTCAGAAATGCATCAAACATTATTAGGAGCTGTCACCTCCAGCTGTTATAGAGAAAAGATATTATTATCCATTGTGTTCAATGAACATTTATACCATCTATCGTTCATGTGGTCTTATTTCTTGTGTGGTTAAAATTCTTGACTTCAGAACATCATTGAAAAAAATTTTCAAGTTTAATTTTCTTCTGTCAAATTTAATTTTTTTAATTAAATTATTTTTGCAGGTTACAAGAGATTTTCAGAAATAAAGTGATTTTAATGTCTTACGTAAGCATCACTCATACCCCCTCCCCCTTGTCAGCAAAAAAGAGCTAATCGCACCCCCCCCCCCCTTAGGTGCTTACGTAATATTTGAACGGCCCGAATCTACCTAAAAGGTAGATAAATTTATCTACCGTACATCTAGTGTTTGTCGTTTACATGGTAGCCCTTAAATTCCTAGATTACGTATTCGGTTTGAATATTATAAATATATAGGTTTCTTTATATAAGCTATTTTTACCGGACTTTTTATATTAATTACTATTAACTAATATCTTAAAATAAATACTTGTACGAAGGAAATAATTTATATTATTCATAGAAGAGTAATATAAAACTATATAAAATAAATTTTTCAAAGACGTAGGTGCATTTAAAAAAAATGCCGTACCTGAATTTATTTCGAGCGAAACTTCTGAAACAAGTATATTCCTGGTTTTTTTTGTTTTTTTTTTATTTGGTGGGTTTTTTTTCAGGCATTCGAAATTTCACAGATCATGCAAAATCAGGTCCTGAGCTTTTCATTCTTTCTTGTTTGACAGAAGTCGCAGCGTCTTCTCGGAATGTCCGAGGGCCCCTCTTCAATTTATTGCTGCCTGATGCATTTGAAAATCTACCCAATTTTCCTTGGGCGAAGTCTATTTGGAATAGTATAGAACTTTGTTCCGGTTACTGAATGCATTCAAGGGAAGATACGAACAGCTTTTCTTATGAGATAATTTACAAGTCGGCGTTTTGTGTCCCGTTTCTTTGCCATCATTGTAGAATCAAACCTTGGCAAATTATCCGATTGAACTTGTACAAAACCAATATCCATTATGAAATTAAACGTTGGATAGTAGAAAAACCAAAAACGTCACTTCTAAAGTGTAAGCTAGTACAAACGCCCTCAATCAAAACTTGGTACAAAAGTAGCGAAAGAGAAGTATATGAAGAAAGGCATACGTGATATCAAAATCTACTCGGCAAATGAGAGTGCGTTTTGGATTGCATCATCATTTCTGCTACTTCAGTGCAGCTTTCGCCCTCAATATTATTCTAAAAATGTATTCATCATTTCATACCCATAATTAGAAGAGAGTCCTGATCTCTTCATGATGCGATAGAGGATTAATATAAAAATCCCGTCTAAGAGTGGAGCTATGACGTCATTTAAAAGTAAGCCATGTCACGTGACATTGAGAACCAATGCGAAGCGTCCTCATTCCCTACTATGTAGGATCCGTAAATGTGCGATGGCAACTGTCATCAAATGGCTAAAAGAATATCAATTTAAATAGAAATCAATTTAAAGGAATTAACCAATTTTATACATATTTCTGTAATAAAATACACTTAAACACAGAAACTGAAATATACAATAAAAAGAATCAATTACAGTCAATAGGCAGGCGAACAAGTTCATGAACTGGTCTCTTCAACTCCCTACTAGCAGTTTTCAAATTTACTGATCTTACATAGTTTTCGGCTCTCGCATAGACATCCAAAATTCTCGACATTCTCCTCTTGATAGGAGACAGGTTATCTTTGTTCATTAATACCAGATCATTAACCTTTAAACTTCCACAAGGTCTTTTTCACTTTGTTCTAACCTGCAGTTGAGTCAAATAATCCCTGAAACATGATCTCCAGAATGACTGTGAAATCTGCGCAATCAATTTCAATCTGTCACGAATAGGCATCTTTTGATCGGTCAGATCAGGCAGTTACCGTCGTCGACTCCAGGCCCCATAGCTTGTTTCTCACTGTAGACGAACATCGATAGCTGAGAACTGGATTCGGCTTTTGGCCGTATCGCTATGTTTATAAATGTGTTTTTTAATTCACTTTCGAAAGAGATCATTTCATTTCCGATTATGTGAGAGTTTTCTTCTTTCACGAAATTAGAAAGTGAATTTAAAATGGTATTTAATTGTATTTAAACCCTTTTCTAATATAAAAGAAATTGTTTGGCTGTAAAATCTCAAGTGATTAATTTTCCACAACATATTGAGAAACTAATTTTCATATATTTGATTGCTTTGCTTATTTTCTACAGCTTATACGAGTTTTTATACACACTGATAAAATTGCATTGCAATATTATAAAGATATTTCTTATACAAAAACACAGGAAAAGAACACACAGTTAGAATCAAAATATATTTCTTTTCAATTTTATTCCTGTCATTTTAATTTCAAATTCAAAAATTAATCAAAATTTATCAACTAAAGTGAAACATAAATATGAATTTTTCTCCCTTCCTTATTTGCTATTTTATTTCAACAATCAAATTTTTTACAGTTAATAGTTGACAATTCATTTTAATATATTAACAATTCATTTATTATATTAGCTTTCAAATATATGAAGTGTTGATTTATTTACGTGATACTGTATTAATTTTAAATCAAATCAAATTAATTTACATTTAATTTGAACTGAATTTCAAACACACAAAACTAGAATCATAATATATTTTATTTCATGATCAACTAAGTAAATACATTATTTTGTTCTGAAACTTTATTTTTAATTTACAATCACACAAACAGACATAACATTAAAATAGCAAATTATGTTAAAAATTTAATTAAAACTGATTTCACCTGTTATAATAAGTTTTAACATTATAATAAATTATTTGTAATAGCCTTACTCTTTTTAGAGAATTTGGAAATTCTAGCCTTCCTTTTCTTTTTCAGCTTTCTTTGCTTTGCAGCTAAGCTTCTTTTTTTCTTAACTAAAGCCCTACTAAATTATTTTTTCCTTTACATAATTATTTAAAAATATATTTGTTGAGCACCAAACTAGTTTCCAGATAACTGAATTAAAGTGATGCCCTTCATCAGATACCCCACTATCTTCACAAATTTCTTTTTCGTCTTATTATGTAGTGCAAGCAACTACTTCCCTTTGATCCTGAATTTTATAAAGAGTATTTTTACATATTTTTGATTGTTTTACATTCCTTTTATACTTATATAAATATTTATACAAATAATTATTATAAAGAGATTAAGTATAAAGGTAACTAATTTCTGTAACTTGTCATTATAATTTTCAGAACTTTTTTAAAATAACATAAAAATATAGTATAAAGGAGAACATTTTATGACAACGTAATTAAAATATATTATTTACGTGAAAATAATATACCATTGCTGAGTAGTTAATGCAAATACAAATATATTTTATTTCTGAAAAAATAAAGCATAAATACATTATTTTCTTTTGTCATTTTATTTTAAATTTAAAAAATTACGTAATTAATATTAGCAAGTGAGATCAAACATAAAAATATAAATTTTTCAAACTACCTTTTTTAATGCCGAGCTAAATTATATAAAATTAATTTACCTTTAATTTTAAAATATCATCACATCCTTCACTGTTGTCACAAATAATATAGTGCTGACAACTATTTTTCTTTGAGTATGAAATTCAGATACATATTCACAGCATTTCAAAACCTTTTTTAAAAAACAATATGGTAGAGATGAGAAAATTGTGACCTCTTATGAAAAATGTATTATTTATCCGCAAATAACTAAATTTTTTCTCAGATCTTTTATTTGGGAAAAAATGATTTAGCCTTTACAAAGGAGGTTTATAGTGTTGACACAAAATACTAGTTTCCATTAATATGTACCGATTTTATAAAATATTTCATTCAGGGGAATTGGAACCCTAAGATCGTTAACCCCAAACATTTCTCAAAATCTGTTAGAGATTCATGTTTGAAATTTTTTATACAAATAAAGTAAATCTTTCTCATTATACTGAAATAATTTTTTAAAAAATTCAAAAACTTATTTTTTGCAATTTTTTTTTGTGTCAAAACAAAAAATTTGAAATTGGCGATTTCGGGTAAACTTTTACTTTACGGTGCCCACTTGCTTCTCGCCAATTTTTCTTGGCGCAATTTCATTTGGTGTCGCCAAACACTCTTTTGAATGCGCAGTACGCTTTACATTGCTCTACTGCGCATGCTTCATTTGAAAAGGAGCGATTGAGCACGCAATGCCTTCGGCATTTCAAATGTGTACCGGGCTATTTTTTTATCATAAAAAAACATCAGCGGCTTCGCTTCCTGCAAAGCGGCACACTAGTAGCTTCGCTTATTTATTGAAAAGCGAAAACACAGAATAACACACAGAATTTTGAACCTAAAGTGAATGAAAATGTTCGAAAACGAGAAAAGTGTAGTTAAAACCTCACATACCTATTTCAATTGTCCAATTGCTGTTTACACTTAGGACACTGGTATCCGCTTGCTATCAATCCCTGATCCACACACCACTGGAAAACAACTTTGGCTTCCGCTGTCTGAAGCTGATGGTAGGTCGAAAGGGAACCATTGCCATAATCAACAACAGCAGTACGAAGCGCACGTAACGAAATGATAAAATCAGACAAAAATCAAACCGAAAGAACAAATTCGATTGAATCGACCAATCACAGAAAACAGATCAACGGATCAAACCAATCAGAACGAATCGTAATATCGCGCCATGCGCAAATCACAGATGAGTGAAAGATCAACTTCCGCGCATGCGCACATCTCACTCGTTAAAATCACATTGCGCAACCAAAACAAATGTTCTCTCCTCTCCATTCTTGGCGGCAAATAGCTGTCGGTCCTAAGAGGAACGAAGTAAGTGGGCAGCGTAGAGTAAAAATTAACCACTGATGAAGCTACAGTAGCTTTCTTTTTCGAGTCCATGATACAATGTCAAAACCTTGAAAGATGCAGATTTTTTTGCAAGAGCACGAGACACGTCTAAAAGAATATTAAATAAATAAGCGAAATTCCTTACAGATGAAAAAAAGTATATATTACTATAGGATACATATTTTACTTGAAATGTAGAAATACTACATTAACTTAATGAAAAAGTTTAAGTATTAAAACAGAATTTAGAAGGAAGAGAAATATTTATCAGAATAAATATTCAAACACCATGTTATTTTTGTTTAGAAATTAAATACTAATACCATTACAATAAAAAAAATTCCCTTTTCGGAAGCTTGAGGCAAAGGTAGATTCCTTTACGTTAATGTTACAAAAGTAATGAAGTATACATGATTGTCAATACAGACATAGCCAATGACGATTGTTTCTACTACTTGCAATATTTACGCTGTGATTCTGTTTTTAATGTCATTTAATTTTTTTGCTATATCAAGGTTTTATCATTCATTTTTCATTCCAAAAGAAGTTATGATAGATTTATCGTCAGTACATTGGTCAATTTTTTTTATATCTCAACACTAATCATTCAACAGGTAGGAGTCATAAAGAAATAAACATCTCAGCAGTGCAATATCTCTGATAACATTAAGCCAGCCTATCTGAAACAGTAACAAGAAATTGACTCTTGGCACGAATGAAGAAAGACTCTAGATTTAAAAATTAATTTATTTAATCTAGGTTACAATATAATTGTGGAACATTACTTTGTCATATGGTAAAATCACTGACATGGAAAACTTAAATACTACTAAAATGCCATTTAGAGAACTCTTTTACAGAAATAATAGTCACTAAATTCTTAACATATAAGAAAATAAAATTATTAAACATTGTGAGTGACAAATTTAATACGTGTTTTAAAGCATAGGATAAATGCAGCAATTTGAACGATAGAATTTAAATCTCCATCGACGGTTAAAACCAAATACTCAAGCAGAAAATCCCAAAGAATTTTAAAGTTAAGGAGATATTTTTCAATATCGAGAACTCTTATTTAAATATATATCGTTTTTTGGCTACTTTATATTGATTTTATTAAACAAATCATGGTCCCGCCATGTTTAGTTAAATATCAAATTTTAAAGTATTCTGTCAAAAAAAACCTATTGATCAAATTAACAATTAAAATTATTTGATTAATTAAATTAACTATTTACTTAATTAAGATTAAAAATTAATTGTTCAAAACTTCACTAAAACCTTTTCATGCTCATACTATATGCCAGTAATCTTTATCTTAAATTATCTAATAATTATATTAATTTAAATAAAAGTCACTGGGCTATGTACGTGTTCCACATCTCCTCCTAAACCACTGGACTGATTTCAATCAAACTTTTTTTAAGAAAGAAGGTCCCTTCAACTTTTCAAAGCCTAAAGATGCTTAAAATTTCACTTAATTATAAAAAATTAAAGCAGGCGTTTTTCCCGATGTCTTTCATTTCCATAAATTTGTTTCTCTCATTTTAATATTTTTTTCAAATTAATTTTAAACTGAATTCGTAACAATATTCTTGTTGATCAAAAATAATATTGAACTGTTTCCAGAAGGAAGAATGCTAAAAGTATTTTAAAGTAGACGATTTAACAATTTATATCAGGACCACTATTGATTTATTTTCACGCTTTAAATTAATGAATAATTAAATAGTTAATTTAATTGTTTCAAAATATTCATTAAAACCTTTCATTTATTTAGTAATTGTTAACAAAATTGAGTACCTATATAACAAATAATAACGATGAGAAAACGATGTTTTTAAAATCGTCTGGTTCAATTGATATTCTCTTTAATTGAAAGCGTTTTGAGACAGAAAAGAATTGTGTATTATAATATTTATACAATAGTAATTTTTTACATTGAAATATTAAGCATGAAAACATTTTAATCGCAAAACGTATATCAATTAACAGTATAATTAACAAAATTTAACAAAGATATTAACTATAAATTATAGATCATAAATTAATTATATATAACCGTATAAAAGTTAAAGTAAATGCGGTTGATGGGAACTCACTTCTAAGTAATTCTTGCTGTCAAAAAACTTTCGTATAAAAGTAGTTTGTTATGATAGGTGATAATTCCCTAATTGAAATTTTCTTTTTATCTAATCTTAACGAAGCTATGGGGAGCGATAAATTGGGAAAAGGGGGGTATTGAATATCGCTTTTCAGCTTTTAACTTAAAGCAATTCTCGCACAAAACCTTTTAGTATAAAAGTTGTTCGTTATATAAGGTGATAATTCCTTAGTGAAAATTTTTTCTATCTTTGTCGTAACAGAGCTATGGGAAATGATAAGTTGGAGGGATTAAAATGGCTTAGCTCATAACTTCTAAGAAATTGTGCTATCAAAAAGTTTTCATACAAAATTTTTTGTTGTGATAAGGCAATAATTCGCCTAATTTGAATTTTCTACTATCTTGAATCGTAAGGGGAATTATGAATATGAAATTTTCAGTCCCCACCATTTCCCACCTTGGAGCTAGTTAGCCCATCTTGAACCAGCGAATTTTCACCGTCCTTACAACATAATCCGCCCAGTTAAATCTAATCAAATTACTCTAGTTATCGTGTTTACAAAATAACACAGCCAAAGCGTTATGCATATACTTCTCTACTACTAATAATAAGGAAAAGAACATTTTGCCCTCTATTCTCATAAGTATTGGAAGTACAAGAATGAAAGAGGATGGAAGAAACTGCAAATGACGAGAGCTTTCTAACAAAAGGGGTAACATGTGTAGGTTAAAACGACTTTAAGTTAGGGAGAGGAGGAAAGTGGGAAAATCCTTTCAGCTCATAACTTCTAATCAATTGAGCTATCGAAAAGAGTATAAATTCAAAGTTGTTCGTTATGATGAGGCAATAATTTCCCTAATTTGAATTTTTCTTTCTATTTTCATTTGTAAATTATGGGAAATTGAAACTTTCACCCCCACCATTTCACCCCTTGAGCTGGATAGCCATCTACGAACTCGACCGAGATTTTCACTATCCTTACAACTATCCCAAGCTGGTTAAATTTACATCAAAATTACTCCAGTTATCATGTTCACAAGAATACTTATGGGAAAAAGCGTTATACATATATATATACCTATATATATATATAAATATATAAACTTTTTTAACGAAGGGTGGTTTTGGGTTCTAGGGTCATGATCGGTGAAGATCTGCAGAAATTTTCCGAAAGTCGTGTCAGAAACTCATTGCAATAGGTAGAGTTCCTATAAGGAATCTCAAAATTATATGACAGTAAGCGTATTTTACAAGAAATGAAAATTTTAATTCGAAAGGAGTTGCTTTGTTTCTATATGAAAATATCATTTCTTTTGTAGATATCTGTTCATTTATTTTATTTTCCGGAAAAAAGAGATTATAAAAAATTACTCTTTCCAAAACTTAAATGTGTCAAAATTTTACAACCCATTCTTTCAATGACAAAATTTAAATTCAATTAGAAATTTCTAATTGATTCGATAAAATGATTATTTTGTTTGATTCTTGTGAAACTTGTGAATTTAGTAACTTAATTATAACGAATAATTTGTTAGTCTTCACAGACAAAGAACAGTATTAATAGTATTTCTCATCTTGATATAGTGGCACATTGATGCATTTTTTTCATCACTTACCAACAAATCATCACATTGATGCCTATTGAGGATTTAGTGTCATCTAAGAGTATTTTAAAATGTTTTTGAGATACATCAAAACAAATATAAATTATATATTTAAAAATTAACTTTTAATCTCAACTTGATTATTGAACACCGTTCATTTTGAAAACAGACCTACTTCATTAAAATAAAAATCGAGTTTACTTCAAGGTTTTGGATTTATAAGTTAAATCAAAGATATAGAATATGAAACAAATTATAAACAAAGAATTAAATTTAACACTAGAAAATACTAGGAAACAATCAGGAGATAACGGACAAAATTACTGCCATGCAAACAAAAATGCCAAAACATAAGCAATAGGTAACTATAAATTTTTTTGTCATGGAGACGGATGAAATAAATAAGAATAATATAAATCAAATCAAACTTGCTCTTTTACATGTAGTTGAACGAGAATTTCATACGAATCTAGCCGTTGAAGCTCACTTTTCCAGCCTTACAACGTACAGGAGATAATGGCGACCTATTTACTAACTTCGAAAGTTCAATATCGACTTACTGTGACGTCACGGGCTCTGGCGCGGGGGAGTTGGATGGCCTGTATAGCAGTAGCAAGCGATCAGGATCAGAATTCTCTCAGCTCCCACAGGAAATGACCAGGCGATGATCCAGAAGAATCATAGGATCATCCAACAGCAACCAAAGGCCGGGAGTTCACAGCACCGTTTTCGATCTCCACCAGAACGCGACAAAAACTCTTCCTGCGTGAGGGCTGAGATCCTATCACTCGCCTCAAGTGATGCTCATCGATTTCATTGCTGCTTCCCAGAGGCCTCAAAATGAGGGCAGATGGTACATTCATCCTCAAAACTCCCTCATTATTCCAAACCTTCATCTTATCGCCTCTCTAAGCACCACAACTTGAGAATGTTTGGCTCGAAAGAGTTGGTTCCCACAATGGCTGAACAGCTCGATGAGTTTTCCTCAGTGGTCCGACGAAGCCTTAAAAATGCAAGAAACGTCTCTGAAGTAGTCAGATCAGTTGGCGAACTCTGCATGTACTGCCTTGCTTGTGATGAAACATGACAATACAGACGTACATCTTCATGGATTTAACACCTCTTCCCGACGAGGATTAGTACAAAATGGTCCAAAATCCTACCTAGTCTTAAAAAAGATCTCTGCCAGGCCTATAATGCAGGTGAGAACGTCAGTATTTTTTTTGAGAACTCGAGGCAATCATGCAGAAGCTACACAGGTTCCTCACGACTCTTTGTTTGTAACTTGCTCTACATTACAAGAAGCTTGCCTCCTTGCAGAATGAACAGCCTGAACTCCTGCACAGAAGATAATTAAAGATGATATAATCTGATAATGGTTGTTATTGGATGCTCCTTTAGGGTATGAGGATGCTTCCCACTCTCTCTGGAAGATGTGGAATTTCTAATTATCTTCCTGACTGCCCTAAATCTTTTCTATCAAATTTTAAACTTACAGCCACTTAGAACTTAAACTCTAGAATTCCCCTTTCCAGTGCCAAACTTCACGAGAAAATACAGCTTCTCTGAATCAAACACAATAATCCCTATGTGCGACTCTTTCAATATGAACATTCAAATACAGTGCTCAAAACCTATTTTCTCTTCTATTTCTCACAATCTCAAACACTAATCAACCACGCTTCGAAATTTACGCAAAAAAGGAATTCTATTCCAGAGATCCTCCTCAACCACTTCTCATTAACAGCAAAAGAACTAACCGATGTGCCTTTCTTTTCCTCACTGTTTCAGGCTGCCCTTATCCATAGTTCGGTTCCCTAACCAAGTGTTCTACAGCTAATCATTGTGTTCTGTTGATAACCAACCAACCCATCCACCATTTTTGCTGGAACAGAAACCAATCAGCAAGTACATAATGTAGAAACTCTGGATTATCTACCGAAGATCAATCAAACCATATCCCTGGGATTCGACTTTCCTGACTTCTGCCGCTGTCGCCACAAACTCTCTCACCTCTTGGCATTTTCTATCTAACTCAATGAGACTATTCGAATCCTGTCAAAACCGCAATTTCCCCCCTGTGTTTACCACCTTCAAATTTTCCCTATTACAAGCCGCCATTAAATTCTAACTTGGTACCTTAATGTCTTTGTAGTGGACCACCTCGCTTTTGACATCAGAACAGTTCTACATTTTTCCGGTTCTATCAAAATCCTCAATTTACGCCCACTACACCCAAGCCCTCGACATCCATACCTATGGACGTCTGTCGTTTCCTTTTTTTTTTTGCATGACTAAGAAATTCCAGGAATGGCTTCACTGTCGTTTTAACTCGATATTGTACACTTCATCCACGTCGCGCTCTCAAGCATAATCTGGTAAGATCATCTTCCAATCCATCCTCTTTCCCTTATTTGCTGCAAGCAAACACTTAATTCGTTCATAGAGGCGCATCAATTCCTATGGGATCAGGCATTCTTGCTGCAC
>BGPR01031450.1:0-18041 GCA_013235015.1 Araneus ventricosus | reverse complement strand
AATTACAAGGTACAACAAGTACTTGTAACTAGTGGCTGCCGACTTTTCCGATTCTCGGTACCTGCGGTGAATCCAGATTTTTTCTAAGATAGAATCAGATACTTGTTGCAGTATTACTAGGTTCTCTACGTAATACTGCAACAAATACTTTTATCAAAATAGCAAAACTTAGTTAAAAAATAAATAAAATGCATTTTAGGTTATATAGAAATTTATTGAACAAATTTCAATAAATATAATAAACAGTGGGACGGATAGGCTTGTTGATCACTGCTCATTTTCTCAAATCGGGGCATTAAACTGAACGTAGCTACCCCTTATGACAGCAACTGCCGAAACCCGGCCTCGCACAAATAAGAAGTAGCAATTGGGATTTAAACTATCTGAGCTTTAGCACCTAGCAGTGTATATTCATCTTTTATTGACAACCTAACTCAGTTAATTCCACGCTGCTAAATTTTGTTAGAATGAATTGTCACAAGACAAATCAGTCAGATAAATGCAGACTGAGCATTGGCATTAAATGGATCTGGGATCCATACAAAGTTATCGATATTATTATTTTAAAAGCATATTTCTCAATCCAGGTTGAAATTTGTGATAAGTGTTCTGCAAAAATGCCACAACTTATGAAATTGAATTAAAAATGTAAATGAAATTATTAAAACTTTATAATATCTCGCAGCCCCCCTGTGAGGAGGTCGAGATTCTACGGGGTAAAGATGACAAACAGTCTTTCGGTTCATGAATTTCTTCCAAATACCATATTTCATACCAAATTTCCTCCATCCATCTCATTCCGTTTTTCAATAATCGCTTTCCCAGACTAACGAACTTAATTACAAAAAAAAATAATTTCAGACGCAAAGGAGGTCTAAATTGTGGAGATTCATCAAAATGTCGAGGCCAATTTTTTTTTTTTTTCCGAACACAATACTTTATCTAAACTTTATATACGAAAAAGTAAAAAGGAAGAAGGAAGGCTTTATGAACCCCTAACTTTTTAAATAAGCTCATTTATTACAGAATGATAAAATATATCTCCTTTTTCATTACTTTTATGATAAAACAATTGAAAAAGTTAAATCTACCCAAAAATTTCAACTGCAGTGCTTCTCATAATTTTTCATCCCTAACTGAAGTTTTAAATAGCCATTATATTCATAGATAGTCTTCTTAATTCTAGGGTTGCTATACGTCCCGTATATACGGGGACTGTCACGTATTTCATTTTGTCCCGTTTTTTTTTTTTTTTTCCTAAACTCAGTCAGTGGAGACAATGGATTTTTGATTTGCCATTATAATTTTAAAATGATTTGCGCCTAATTTAATAATTATGTGAAAGAAGAAAATTATATAATTAAGAAAGCAAAATCAGTTTTAAAATATGACTGGGCTAAAAAGGATTATCCGCACATCCTTTTTATTATTCTCTACGTGTTCATTTTATTAGATTGTTTAAAATCTTTATTGCTTTTTTATCAAAGTAGAAGAAACTATTACCTAACCACTTTTTCCATGTTTCATTTATTGAGCACTTAAATGTCCCGTATCAATGCTTGGCAATTATGGCAACCCTATTTATAACTGCTTTAAAATATTGCAGCATTAGATAAAAAAAAAATGTCACATGCCGAAGAAAAATCTGTTCATGGAACTTTCGGGATGAAGATTTTCACATTCGAATATGAATGGTTTATAAAACACGAATTTTATTTAAAAATTAGTCTTGATGTTAATCTGATTATTATTTATACTTCATGAGCAACATGTGACAGCAAAGAATAAGGCTTACAGCTAACCAAATCTAAAGTGTGTTCGACATGATCTGAATAGAAATGGGCTTGCGTAATATGTAAATGTGCGTATCTTGCCATCTTTAGTAAAAAAAGAAAAATGTATACGAATTAAGTGACAAATTTAGCTTGACTTTTGAATAAATAATCAAATTAATGTTTCACAGTTTCTGCAGCTTTTTTCCTCACTCTTTATTTCAACGTTTTGACATTGAAATAAATATCTCTAGGTGTATTTTTGGATAGTGTGTAAGCTATATATCGCATTCGTTACTCTTTTAGTTTTCTATAGCAGCCAATTTCGCAGGCATTCGTCACGGACTAAATGATACGGGTAACATTCAACTCTGAATTCAGATCCAGTATGGTGAAATAAAAAATATTTAAGGTATCCGACTGTGTGTTCGGAGACATTTTTTTGAAAAATAACTTATATATATATATATTAATGTTATTTTTCAACTGCATATGTTTTAAAACTATGAAAATGTTGTAAAATTAAGCTTTCAAAATAATATTTTTTAAAAAACCTGAGAAATTCGAAGAAAAATGACTGAAATATTTGCCTTACGCTAACAACCGTAGGCAAAATCACATTCTAAATATACATAAATCCTTGTAGGAGTACATTTTTATGACAGTTATCTGTGTTATGCTCTAAAATCTTTCTTGTACTTCAAAATAGTTTTGAGATATAGCTGAACTTAGTTACTAAACTGGTAATTTTTAATAAAAAATGTTTTTCGTTTATGCTTAAGCACTTAAAAATATTACTTGATTTCAAAATTGACCTTAGTTTTTAGAGGAAAACACCAAGCATATTACAGAAAACAATCTCAGAAAATTTCATATCAATACTTGAATAACGTTTTGAGAAATCATTGTTACGGTCGACAGTTTTCCTCAAAAATATCATTTCTAAGAAAACGCATTTAAAGTTTTCATGCAACTTAAAACAATGCTTACAGTTCGGTAATAAAACAGCTGTAACTCCATTTGTAATTCACGTAGAGTAAAAAGTGAGATAGTTGTAGAAAGCTGATTAAACAGGTTACAAAATTAAGTCATAAAAATTTTTTTGATAATTTCATCGAAAACGACGATTTTAAACCAGTCGGATACCTTAAAACCATAAAACTAGCTAGAATTTCCTCGCTATCTCTATTAGGAGCGAAGTTATGGAAATTCTTCTGGAATTTTCCTGTGACATCACATCCTGTCGGTAAATGGTACAAATACAGACCTATTCAGCGTGGGATGAACGTCTTTGAATCTCTTCGGAGTTTTGCCCGCAATGCGAGTCGGGAAGCTGATAGACGCCGAGCGGTGCTGCAAGTGCTGTTACTATTATTATTAGTGATTTGCTGTCCGTTTTGTGTTGTTAATTTGTGCAAGTGCCGTTCTTTTCGTGTTTGTGCTTCGAGTTTTCCGGAATATTCGTGAATAAAGAGTCTTTCTCCATTATCCTGCTTGTTGGACTGCTTTCACCGTAAACACACTGCACGATATTCGTAACAATATCGTCTCTGGAGCTGCGTCAAGCTTATATGCAGCATACGCACAAGATGCATATGTAACTTAAAATATAGACGAAAATGCTCTTTTCACAAGTTCTAGGTTGGAGGAAGGTATTAAATATCTTTTTTTTATCACTGAGAACTTGGAGGAACAAAATTCTACTACATTTTTTCATTTTAATCCCTCATATTTAGTGTTTTCAACCATCACTTATATTTCTTTCGCGTATTCCCAAATGGGTACCAGGAGTTGGGAACTTCTGTTTCCATAAAGCGGAACATTCACCATTAGGCTACTCCACTCTTTTTGGAACAGAGGATGCCAGACCCCTTCTTCAATGTAAAAAAACCGATGAAAATTGGAGTAGACCTAGGAAAAATTTGTAATTTCATCCGTGTTCGATTTTTATTCGGCCCACTAGGCCTTAAAACTGAAATACGATAGTCGGTTAGGGGGACCGAGCCTCTCTCACAAAAGCGAAAACCTTAAAATGGAGGAGGGAGAGTGTGCGTGGGAGTCATTATTGGGAAATTAGGGCGGGGTGGGAGAAGAGGCGCATTAACCTAGGGGATAGGGTTGTCTGTAGGTGCAGCTGGCACAGTCCCACCTGTGAATGACCCACCAAATTTTATGATCTGGAAACGGAAACGGTCTGATAAGAAATCCTCCAAACGGATTAGAACAGATCGATGGTGAATTCCAGTTTAACAGCATCAAAACCAGTGGCGGCGATTTGGTAGCAAAAGTGGCGGGGAAGGCAAAAATTCATCGATACCTAAAAGTATCCGGAATTTAGGGGTAAGACAACAAAATTTAAAATTAAAATTTAGCTACGAAATTAGCTATCTTTCCCCGACACTAATGTTTTTCTTATATATAATTCCTACTCTTGGGCAGCTAAAATTAAATAAAAAAAATAATTTTATTCTCCGAAAAGTGGGGGAGACGACCGCCCCCCCCCCCCCCGAGTCCCCGCCTCTGGTCTAAATTCCTTTTGAACAGAAATGGCTGATTTTGTTTCATAGAACCATAAAACGCTTTGTATATTTCCCCCATGGATAGAATTTCGTTAAAAATTAAACTTTTGTTTCACTTTTCACGTTTATGAAATAGTTCCGCTATCTATTTCACAATAAAAAAGTGCGTATTTTGCACTTTTTTATGTTTTATGCACTATGGTTTTTTTTTTCAGACAGAAAAAGTACTTAGCTATGCAACTTTTTGTGCGGGGCTATGAAATTTTTATATTACTTTTTTTAATTGATATTTCGTGCCAACGTTTTGTAATCAGGGAAGGAATTTCGTGCTCATCATGTATATCAATGAATTCAGTGAATCTGTTCTTGTAGAGATCTGTATTTACTACAAAGAATCAATGAATATTCCATTTATAATATAGCTCTTGAATCTTTTTTATACTTTAATCTTCGTAAAATTTCATTACCTTATATCTTCCCTCAGGGCCGGCCCGAGGGGTTCTGAAAAGGTGAGAACGCGCAAGGCCCAGAGCCGCTGACGGATTTTGCGAAATGAAAATTGATTGCCTTCGTATCTTTAAAAAAATCAAAATTTGTCATCGAGTTTCTCCTTCCAGAAACGCAATATTTTCTTAACCTTGTCAATGCTAATATTTCAAAAAAATTGCAAATCCCGAAAGTGTTAAAAATAATTTGCTTGAATTTTATCTAAATTGTGTTACTTTTCTGAAAATTATATAGACCTTGCCAATTACCGTCGCATTTACAGGAAAATCGTTCTCTAGACTAAAAACAATAAAAATTTACATTAGATCTAGCATTAGTCAAGAACGAGTTTCTTCCTTAGCAATGCTATCCACCGAACTAACCAAAAAACTAAATTATGATAATACTATCAATGAATTTGCTATGAAACGTAAGAAAATTTAACAAAAATAGCATTTTGTAATCTATTTCTAGTAAGTCGCATACCAGATTGTAATTTACAAGTTTGTGAATCAATTATTTTTGCTATTTGATTTATTAACAATATTTTTTGTGATTGAAATGTTAACCTTATAAAAATAGTTTAATTATTTATAATTTTCGTGCATTCCTTAAGTCCCTACTATACCAATTAGTGCAATGTAATGAGTAGCAAATGCAGTAAATTATTTTGGTGTACGAAATGTGTTTCAAGGCCCTGCAAGTCAACTTTTCACTGGGCGCCGATTTTGTCCGGGCCAGCCCTGCCTTCCGTTTGAGGTAAAACAATTTAAGTTTTGCTCCTGGTTTTCACAAATTATTGTTGCGTGATTCTTTTGCTTTTTATATTTGGGTTTAGTGAACCAGAAAATAAAAAATAGGAGATTCTTCTGTTTCACAAAAGACCAACAGTCTGCCTTCTCTCTTCTGCTTCCGGCATGACGGTCCTCTACATATTTCATGAATGGGGAAATACCCTTCCGGAACCTCACCTTCCTACGTTACAACTGGTCGTATGTTGCGGAACTCACGTATACGAGGGGCCATATAGGGTCCTATGGGCCAAAGACCGACCTTTGTGAGTCATTTAACAGGTGTGGGGCGTCTTACGAGAAAGGAGTCACGTATTACAGATATTGCAAACACTCTTCGTCGTTTGCAGTTTTTTTTTTTTTTTTCACAGATATCACTTTCTGCCCAACCGAATAACTGTACAACAACTTTTCCGGGCTTAGTATTATATTCTAGAATTTCTCGACTTGCTACAGACTTTTTTAGACAAATTAAGGCTGGATATTTTACCCTTAATTACTCTTCATAAAATTATCTATATAAATAAAAGTAAAGATTCATAATCTGTGTGGTATAGATATCCAAACTACTGAGTAGAGTTTCTTCAAATTTCACTCACAAATACTATGAAACATACGCAAGCCTTTTGTGAAGGTTTTGTGCCAACTAATTAAATAATTAATTTTTTATTAATATAAAATTATGTCTCCAAAGTATGAGAAATATTATTTTCCTAGCAAACAATTGTAGAATTTATGCATTTTACTTTAGCTTCAAAAAGTCTGTGCAATATTTTTCTTAAAAAGAGAGAAGCATTCGTAAAAAACAGGAACAAGTTTTCTTTACACTTTCTTGAAGACTGAAAAAAAAAACCCTCGTGCAATTTTGAAAATAAACATATGCTATTAAAAATTTCTAATATTTCAAGAACAGATATATTTTGCATCCGTTTTCGGTTGATAATAAATGTTGTTCTCTTTTTCAAAGCAAAAGTTTTTGTAAAAAAAGAAATTTATGATAACCTAAACTAAACCGCAGTTCAAAGCAATTAATATTTTTCTGACCTATCCCTAGTCCTTTCAAAGAAATAGAAGCGAGTCCGAAATTCGAGAAGAACATCGATTGAGAAATGAATGCCTCACTTGGCAAATCGATTAACTCCACTTTCTGAATTTTTTAAAATTTTAATGTCAAAGCACTCGATTGACTCCTAACTATTTATATTCAAAACAAATTTCTCGAATAATAAGGATTGTTCCGCATCCTTTTGCGTATTTATTATTTCTTTTATTATTATGTATTTTTGTGTTCTGCATGCTTTATTCTATTACTTTTATATTCATTATTTTACTCTGTTTTAATTCCAAATTAGTGCATATTGTGAATTTTGTTTCTCTGCATGTGTAATTTTAGCAAGGCGGCGCTACTAGTTTTTTTACTGTTTACTTGTCAACATATGATTCTGCTCGCATCACCCGCACTGACCGGACGCATTCCTTTTTGCTCCGCTGTCACCACCCGCTCAGACGGGCCGCAAATATCTTTCTTCACTTGACCATTGTCTGCGACTTGGAGACACATTTGCTCCTTGCTGCAACAAGCAGTCTCCTCAATTCTTGCTCACTGATGAGTGCGAAACCGCATGCCTACATTTAGCAGATAATTCAACTGAACTGTGTAAATTTTGTATATAATAATTAATATAGAATTTTATCTTCAAACATCGTTTCATTCTTGACTCAAAACCACACCAAAGTTTTAAGCAATCTTCAGAATAATTAGGCATTCCAGCACCAGCTTCTAGGATAATCCGAAAACTCGTGATCTTCAGCAGAATCGACGCATCGCACATACAAGGATTAACAGCACTAAATGACAATTTTTTTTAGCTATTGAATAATAAATAATTTATTTAAGAAGCCAATCTGATGAACTCCATACTCTAATGTAAATCGTTGCTAATCATCATTGCGCAATAAAAATGTAATTAAAAAACTTTTTAATACAATGATATTGTCGTAAAAATTACCCATTTTTCTGTTGTTGTTGTCATTCGTTGTTTTATCCATCTTCTTCTTGGGTAAAATAATAATACGTTATTTATACTATACCCCGACACCTTCTCCCTAAGATTGATCCCTACGCATGTGAATTTTGTTCGCTGTAATGTTGGATTTACCGTTTGAAAGGATGTCTCAATTTTGTGTCTTCCCAAATGACACTATTGGTCTATTTCTGTTTTAAATACATTACTATATTTTTCATAAATACGATGTCGGATTTCGATACAGGATAGATTATTAGGTATAGTTGAGACGGTGGGCTCTATACTGCGTATTAATTGTGGGTATTTGATAAATATCTCAGCACCTATTACTATATCATTCTCTATATCTTTAGATGTAAGGAACCCTCCTTTTATGTCAAGATTACCAATTTTAATATCGGAGCATCACGCTTTCCCGACAACCTGCAGTTTTGTGCCATTAGCAGCATTTAAAGTCTCCGGATGAAAAGAATATGGTCGACCTTCTACGAGGACGCCATTTTTTTTGTCTCGACTGAATTGGATCGGCAATTTTTCTACTGATGGCAATACTACTTAATTTTTAAACAGATTGAAACAAATTTTGGAATAAATATTTTTTTGAACTAGGGGATAACAGTCTTTGTTGCTAAAAATCCCTAAACCTTGTATCTGTCAAGAAGTCTCCCTATATTTTGCTTTCGGCAAGGTCCTTTGTGATGTTTGGTTTCATTATGGACACACCTCCCCCTGTGTCTGTAGCAGGTAGACCACTATGTCTGAAGAATGTAGACCAGCCGTTATTGTATCCAACAGGTAGAACTGTAACAAGAGAAAAGATGAAAGATATGATAGACTTGTTGAAATTCATTCCTCCCGTTAAACATTGTTATTATGAAAACTTAAGGACAAATCGACATGATGGGAGCTCAAATACAGCTGACGAAGAAGACATCATTTATATTGCTGATGAATCAATTTCAAAAAAAGTAATAATAATAACTGTAACAGTAACAGAACAGTTATTAATCATTTTTGCTAAAATCTTCAATAAAAAATGTATATAATGAAGTTTTTCTATAATAACAAACAGTAGATTGAATATGATTTAACACCTTTCTTTCAATTGCCAAACTGATTATTTAATTTCAAAAATCAATGTATACTATTTTATCGCTTTTATCTACTTTTTGTTTTATGGAGTTAATCGATTTGGCATTCAAATATTATTGAGATGTTGAAATTAAAAATATTATTATGACATTGAACTGGTTTGAACACATGTCAGAAGCAACTGATTTCATAAGTCTCTTGACATTATCTTATTTTCATTCTATAGAAACATGGACATTCCGATTTATATAAGACTATTTTTAGACTTTATGTACTTCAAAAACCAGTCGGAACCAGTTGATTTCTTAAATAGCAGTCATTTTTAGAAACGCAATTCATTTATTTGTTTGTCTTCTTTATCTGCCTCATTGATTTCCTTATCAAAAGCATTTGAACCTTGCCACTTTGTACACATAATTACATAATTGTTGAATGGTGTGAGAAGCTTGAAAAACGGCTGGAGCCAAAGATGAAGTTTTATTCTTATTTTCGTTAAAACGTGAGATAAACTTTTCGGAAATGAAAACGGGAGATAAATAAAATTTTTAGTTCAAGGAGGTTCTGCAGTAGTTTTTGTGAGTCGTTTGGTTATATTGACCTTTGAACTACTGTCACACTGTGTTTGTTTTGAGCCAGTGGCGAATCTAGGATTCGGGTCTGGGGGGCTAGGGATGAGCTGAGGTCATAAAAATTTTGTATCGTCGTGACGAATGTCAAACCTCAAAGCTAAAGTAAACCAAAACTCTTTAACTTTACAGACTTTACTCACCTGACAATAAGAATCATAAAGAACTATACAATACTTTCGATAATTTAATAAAAATTACAATGAAATAACTAGAAAAAAATGTCTTCGACCGCGTCAAAGCTACAAGTATAAGTGGAATGACTGCAAAAGTAGGAAAATTTTCGAGCCTGTCCAAGCCAGAAAGCAATGTTGAAACGTTTTTATCATTTTTTTAAAGAGGAAAATTAAGAAAAAAACAGTTTTAATGATTTTAAATAATATCAAGAATTCTGGCTTGGCTCTGGGGAAGGACTGTAGCCCGATAGCCCCCCCCCCCTGGATTCGCCACTGTTTTGAGCTATGTTGTCAGTACGCAGATGTTCTGTGTTCTCATCTGCTTTATTATCAAAATAGCTGAAAACATCGAGCGCTTTTATCATTTATCACTTATCATTTAAGAAGTATCATTTCCTTACACATATACAGTGGCACCCCTAAGTTAGGCGATAGGTAGAACAGACAAAAAGAGCGTAAGTTGTAGTCTAACTTCCATATAAATACAAAGGAATTTCAATTCCAACAAAATGAAATTCCCTCTTTTTTTACTTTCTCGTAAACGAAGTGTACAAAGTATTGTAATCGTCGAAAAATTGGAACTCGAGATTTTGACGAATCACCACGTTTTAGACCTCCCTGAGTCCGAAAAACACAATTTTGGAATTATGTTTGTCTGTGAACACGATAACTCGAAAACTATTAAAGCTACAGGGATGAAATTTGGTATCTGGTCTTTACACATAATTTGTAGATTTCTATCAAATTTTGAAGAAACTCCGTTCACGGGAAGTCTGTCTGTATGTCCGCGTTAATGTGAACGAAATAACTCACAAACTTAAATAGCTAAGTGGATAAAATTTAGTACACATTTTTATCATCAGGAATGTAGGTTTGTATCAAATTTTGGACCAAATCCGTCAAAGGGTTGACTGTCTGTCTGTATAATCGTATACTTTTGAACGCAATAACTTCTTTAAAAAATTACTTTGATAAATTAAATTTGGTATGTGGCCTTCTCACCTTAATGGTAGAGTTGTGTCCAATTTTTGTGTCAATCGGTTAAAAAAAGGCGTTCAAATTGTAAATTTCGTTTTCTGTATCTTACACCCAGCCCTATTGGTAATCACGCCGGCTTTTAATTTCACTTCCGCGTTGGACGACCTTTAGAAATTGTGGTATAACGTTTCGCATATTTTTTCTCCACTACATTAGGGGTTCTTGTTCGTTTTACTGCCTTTTAGCTGATTTTTTTCTTTACATGTGTTAGGAGTATACGAGAAAGTTTAGGGGAGACCACTCCCGCTGGTTTGTTTCGAGAATCGAGGTGTTTCAAAACAGATTTTTTTATGGCATAATCTTCTTCCAAGCAGGTGTTTTAAAGGGTTCGGAAAACAACTGCTTGGAAGAAGATTATGTAATAAAAAATCTGTTTTAGAACATCTCTATACAAAAAGGGAAAGAGTTACAAGAAATAAGATTATTTCGATGTTGATGGCTTCATAAAATCTAACTAGATTGTCTGAAGATTCAACGACTCGTTTTTCATCTCAATTAAAATTTCTTCAGAGCAAATTAAGATTTCTTCCTCGCCTTGTAGCTACAATGCGCTCCTCATTAGAGTCTATTATCTCAAAAATTTGTAATCATTTTTACTTTCTCGTATACGAAGTATACAAAGAGAAAGTATTGTAATCGTCAAAAAATTCGAACTCGAGATTTTGCCGAATCTCCACGTTTTAGACCTTCCTGAGTCCGAAAAACACAATTTTGGAATTATGTCTGTCTGTGTGTGTGTCTGTGTGTGTGTCTGTGTGTGTGTCTGTGTGTGTGTCTGTGAACACGATAACTCAAAAACTATTAGAGATAAAGGGATGAAATTTGGTATGTAAACTTGAAACATAATTTGTAGGTTTCTATCAACTTTTGGACAAAATCCGTCCACGGGAAGTCTGTCTGTCTGTATGTTCGAGGTCATGCGAACGCTATAACTCAAAAACTTGAAAAGCCAGATCGATAAAATTTGGTACACAGTTTTATCGTCATGATTGTAGGTCCGTGTAAAATTTTGGGCCAAATCCGTCAACGGGTTGACTGTCTGTCGGTTTGTATAATCGCATACTTATTAAGCCTTCGTTTCAAAACCATCTCCACGCGCATGCCTACTTAGCTATCTCTGGTACCAAGCGGGAGGATTACGTCCTTGAGACGGAGTTTGTGATTGATGTGTTTCATCTCCTGTTTTGCTTTCGCTCGCTCGTATAATAGCGGATCTTCCTGGAGTGTGATGGAAAATAAATATTGCTAAGTTTTAATACATAGGCATCTCTTTTAATATGATTCTTCACTTAAATATTTTACAATCACTATAATCTGCAATGAAAAACCTTCTGATATTCGTTGCATTCTGGATTACAGTAGGTTCGATTTTTTTTATCCACGCAAGGGGAGGAGAAATGACAAATTTTTGAGCAGTATACGAGAAAGTTTAGGGGAGGCCACTCCCACTGGTTCCAATTGGACAGGAAAGACCCTACTGTAAAACTAACTATTCTCATTTTCTTTTCTGATGGATCTGGGTCTCGGGTGCCGACTTGTGTAGTAGCGATTTGATCACCAAACTCTATAGGCACATAGACTGTCATAGGCGGAAGTTTGTTATGCGAGGCCTCATTTTTACTTTCTTGTATACGAAGTATACAAAGATTTAAAAATGTAAAAATACGAAGTATACAAAGATTTAAAAATGTAAAAATACGAAGTATACAAAGATTTAAAAATGATTTAAAAATACGAAGTATACAAAGTATTGTAATCGTCAAAAAATTCGAACTCGAGATTTTGACGAATCTCCACGTTTTAGACCTCCCTGAGTCCGAAAAACACAATTTGGGAATTATGTCTGTGTGTCTGTCTGTGAACACGATAACTCGAAAACTATTAGAGCTACGGGGATAAAAAATGGTATGTGGTCTTTAAACATAATTTGTAGGTTTATATAAAATTTTGGACAAAATCCGTCAACGGGAAGTCTGTCTGTCTGTATGTCCGAAGTCATGCGAACACTATAACTCAAAAACTTGAATAGCTAGATGGATAAAATTTGGTGCACAGTTTTATCGTCATAAATGTAGGCCCGTATAAAATTTTGGGCCAAATCCGTGAACGGGTTGACTGTCTGTCGCTCTGTATAATTTAGCATTGAAACCAATCCGCTATCTCCCTCCATGCGCATGCGTACGTCTGTGCTCGCGAAAGGAGCGATTACGTCAGTTTGTCCTTGAGACGGCAAGAGTGAAACCTAGCAGTGTGCGACAGATATGCGTTTTAATCGGCAGGCATCGCTTTAAATTTGATTCTTTACCTAGATATTTTTCAATCACTATAATGAAAAATCTTCCGATAGTCATTGGATTCTGGAGAACAGTAGGTTCGAATTTTTTTAGCCACGCGGGGGAAGGAGAAACGGCGCCTTTTGGGGGAAGTATACGAGAAAGTTTAGGGGAGAACACTCCCGCTGGTTTGACGAATGCTTTGAAATAGCGCGCATACGTGTATAACGCCGCAAAATGTTGAGTTACTTGGAAATGAAATTTCTGGTAAACGCTTACTATATTCGATAGTTCGCTCACTCTTTTCAAGCGCTCTAAACTCAAATTTCTTTCAGGGTTTTGTGAAAATGGAATTTCTGAATCGATTTTCCACTCACTTACTAATGTGCTGAAGTTCTGCGGCGGCCTAGTGGTAAGGTCTCGACTTTGGGGCAGGAGGGCTCCAGGTTCGAAACCCGATTCCACTGAAGATCCGTCGTGTATTGCTCCTGTTGCACGCTAAATCATACATAGAAGGCCAAACGTTCTCCCGTTGGTGTGGTGCTATACAACCCAGCCCACCCTACTGGGTTTAAGGCATTAAAGAGTCGGAGGGGAAGAGAACTGACCAGCAGCAGCAAGAGGACCCCAGCCCCACTCGCATTTATTAAAAGTTTTTCCTCATATATACATTCTACACCACGCAACATGGGTGGAAATTAAATACATATTAACATATATAAAAGTCTCACATTACAAGGGCTCACCCGGCCAAGGAGACAATGCAAATAACAGCATATGGATTGAAAGTTATTAACTAAAAAGTTATAAGTTAAAAAGTTGGTTTGGTGCGGAAGTTTGGAGATGGGGTGCCAGCTCAGGTGTCGTCCTCGTCATTTGACTGAGGTTGAAAATTACGAGATTCGTCCCAAAAATAGCCCTCGTGTTGCCTCAAAGCGGGACGTTAATATAACTAAACTAATCTGAAATTTTGAACGCTTTTGTTTTCTCAATGAGATACAATATTTTAATATTTCCATTATTTAATTATAATTTAATCGATGAAACTTAGATTAATTTTGATTCCATATGAAAGACGCGATCTGGTCTTGAGTTTGAGAAAACATTGATTTCAAGATTCCGCAATACTTGTAGTAATGGATAATGAAATGTATAAATAAAGGACTAAAAAAAATAGAAAATAAGTATTAATAAATGTATTTTTCCCAAAACTCTTGTATTTATTAATGCACTAGATAGTAGGAAAATAATTTTAAAATGTAAAAATCGTTATAACCTTAAATCTAAGTTTTTAAATAAAAGTTTTAAAATGTTATGGCAAAATTCATCGCAAAACATGTTATTATTTTGTATCGTTTAGATTGAATAATAATACTTAATCTTTATTATCCTGAATAATAATACTTGATTGACTGGGGCCGGATGCCAGAGATCTGTCTAAATCTCTGTTACACATGCCAGAAAATGAATTTTTAGGAACATTGTCAGGGGCCCAGCTCAAACTGAAAGCTAAAAGCTATGGAAGTTTTGTTTTATTCTATTTTTCATTAATGTAATTTTGATTTACAAAACATTAATAAAAAAGGTATCTTCTTTGCATTCTGACACCTTAATTATGGTACCCCTAGCCATAGAGGAACTTGCTTTCTGTATGATCCTCATAAAGCAATTTCGATACGTCTTCGTCAATTCAATCTTTTTAATCTAAAATCAGTTAATTGCTTGACTGAATTCATTCTGTAGAAGTGGATTTCATTCCTGAAGGCAAATCCCAGGGATTTTCCACAAATGAGGCGAGATTTTATCATTTATCCTGAAGCGAGAAACTGTAGTTTGAATTTACAGGAAACTGATAAGAATTTCACATTTTCGGAATGCAACAAAATTTCTTGGAATTTTTGCGTTCGAAGTTTCCTTCTTGTAGCGGAATTAAAAATCGTAAAACCTAACAGGAAAATAAGTGAGCATTAAGTAGAAAAGCACTAAAATGCATTTTTTTAAAGTGCAATTTATTTAACTCTGTGCACAACAATGTCTAAAGCCTGCCATTCACTTGAAGTACAGCCATGCCATTTGCCCTAAGCCCGTTTTTTTCCACCCATTTTAATCGAAAAATACAGGCACACCATTCACTTGTATTTAAAAGGACGCTAACTCTGAACGATGGTAGGGGGCAGCGATCTTCTTTCCCTCTCTACAGCTGCTTGTCAATCGCTCCTCGATTTTTCCCAGTCAGCAGATTTTAATTTATGCTACCCTCGAAGCGAGGCTTCAATCCACGCAAGGCATTGTTCTTTTCGCTAACCTCTTTCAGGGTCCCTCTGATTTTTCGTTCCGATTTCAGTCCAGACGGAATTCTAACCACCATACGCCAGTTGGCTGATTTCCTTAGATTTTTATGGCCTTGTCCTTCTCGCGTTCCAAAATATCCAATTTGCTCGGCTTACGCCATTCGCTTCCCCCCCCCCTTTCGTAAATAAAATACTCAATGAGAAAGTGTTGTAGTCATAAAAAAAAATTAACCTCGTCGACCTGAATATCGACATTTTAGACCTCTTCGGAAAAACCATTTTTGCAAGTATGGTTCTCTGAGTGCATGTATGTGAAGGCAGTAACTGAAAAACGCAATGAGTTAGATAAATGAAATTTAGTGTGTAGGGCCAGTGCAAAGGTAAATGGCAGCCCTAAGCGAAGAAAAATTTAATGCGCCAATTACGAATATATACTTGCATATTCGCATGCATAGTGGCGGTAGCCGGGCCATAATATGATTTTTTCGAACTCAGTCGTCATCAGTTTAGCAAGTGTAAATGGCGCTCCGGGCATGGCTTTATTTTTTCGCCCCCACATGATAATGCACTTTAAAAACTGACATACTAATGTTTTTACCCCCAAGACCTGCGTCCGGGACATTAATACCCCCCTTGCCCCCCCCCGCGGCAGCTATGCCACTGCACATGCACAGTTAAACACAATATAACCAAATGCAGACAAATTTGATATAAACTATATATTCATTTTTTATTTTTTAAAAAGCATTTGAATTGTGCAAAAAGGAAAAACAATTTTAGTAACATGGATTTTAAACATCAAGTACTTAATAACACATTTACAACCATAGTTAAATATACAGGATGATTTAAATAAAAACGTGGCCAAACTTTAAGGGTAGGCCAGGCACATGATAAGCTTTCAGGATCGCATAGGAGCATGGGTGCGCAAACGTCATCTGGAGAGAGCAGATGGCATTAAAAATAAAACAGAGCTGGAGAAAGGTCGTTATCTTTCTGAATATTAATGGTATTTAACTGGAATTTTTTTACAAATTGCACTATACAAATATATATGGCTCCAAAGTTGTGAAAGAAAAATTACGTTACCTGTCGCGCAGTAAAAAAATTATTTACTACAAATGTTAATATCCCCTTTACTACTCAACGCATTTACCTGAAATTTGAAATATTGCTTCTCTAAAATATTGCCACTTATTTTATAAGTGTCATAGATTTCCAAGGAAAACTCTGCAAGTTATAAGCAAAAAACATGCGGAAAAGTTTGGGATTTAAAAAAAAAAAAACTTTATATCTTCCCGAATATTCATTCTATTTTTACAAAAATTCATGTAAATATTGCGCACATCACACAAAAGAATTGGTAAAAGTTTCAAACCATTATCAGCTTTCTGTGAAGTGCAGTGAGCGAAAATCCCTATTCGAGTTCATCAATTTTTGGACGGTCCCCTGAATGCCTTCGTGGCCGAATCTTCGATGTAAATAGTGAGTTAAAACCTATTCTTTACATGGACAAAGTTCGAGGAAAATTCATCCAGCCTTTCGAGTGATTTTCGGAAAAATACGAAATTTGCTTCTGTGTGCCTCACCTTACCTTAAAGTTTGGTCAAGCATAAGCGAGTGTATCTAGCTGCTTCACAGAAAGTTGATAATGCACACTTTTTCGAATATCTCCCGAAAGGCTGGATGAACTTTCCTCGAATTTCGAGCATATAGAGAATAGGTTTTAACCCGCAATTTACAAAGATTCGGTCACGAGGGCATTCAAGGGACCGCCCCAAACTGTTCAACTCGAAAAAGGATTTTGGCTCGCCCCGCTTCACAGAAAGCTGATAATGGTGTGCAACTTTATCAATATTTTTGTGGTAATGTGCGCTATATTTACATGTATTTTCGTAAAAATAGCGTGAATATTCGGGAAGATATAAAGGTTTCTTTAAAAAATCCCATATTTTTCCGCATGTTTTTTTTTAATAACTTGCAGAGTTTTCCTTAGAAATCTATGACACTTACAGAGTGCGTGACAATATGTTAGAGAAGCAATGTGTCAAAATTTCACGTAAATGCGTTGAGTAGTAAAGGAGATATCAGCATTTATAGTAAATAATTTTTTACTGCGCATGCGCAACAGATAGCGTATTTTTTCTTTCACAACTTTGGTTGTTCCTATAGTGAAACTTTTATAAAAAATTCAGTTCAATATCATTAATATTTAGAAAGACATCGGCCTTTTGTCCGGCGCTGTTTTATTTTTAATGCCTTCTGCTGCCTCCAGATGGCGTTTGCGCACCCATGTTCCTATATGATTCTGAAAGTTTATCATGTGCCTGACCTAGCCTTAAAGTTTGGCAACGTTTTTTTTAAACACCCTGTATGAGGCAATTCAATATTATAAGGGACAAAAATCCGACAAGCAGATGACAGTTTCGTTTAATAGAAAAACGCACCTCGTGACACCTAATGGTAAAACAGACCTTGTTTGTAACTTGAAATTTGTATCAAATGTTGGACCAAATCTGTGATCAAGAAGCGGTACTCTTTCTAAACGTGAACTGGAGCTTCTTCTTCACTGTCCTGTGAAACTACACGATGAAGCATTTATAAATCTTAAACACACTCGGTACCATTCATGCTGAATAAAAATACTGCGTACATTTTAATATATGGTATTTCTTTATTTCGGCTTACCACTCACGTTCAGACAAGTGAGATTATACGAATGTCAAAAAATTAAACTTTGGGCTCGGCCGGGATTTGAACCCGGGACCTCTCGCACCCAAAGCGAGAATCATACCCCTAGACCACCGAGCCACATGATGAGTTGCTTTTTTAGTAATAACTTGTAGTAGAATGCATAAACTTGCCAAATATTACTGCGACTTTAAGTTTCATATAATGAGGAAAACTGCTAATTTTTCAATAAATTACTAATGACCATTCTTAAAGTTTG
>BGPR01031449.1:0-18043 GCA_013235015.1 Araneus ventricosus | reverse complement strand
CACTATAGCTTGGTTCGGTTACATGTGCTGTTTTCATCCAACAATTGATGATGAAATATCTTTAGTAAATTTCTTTTGAATTATAATAAAATTAAAACATCTTGATGGTATATGACACGGGTCAGTCTGATTCAGTTTTTTAGTATTAAGTACAGATACAAATAGTAGGCATTACACATGAAAATATAATACATTGAATAGAAGAATTCATTAGAATTTGTAATGACAGAAAGAAAAAAATGTCTAAATTTAAAATATTGAAGTTTTTAAAAACTTAAATATGATTATGCAGTTAGGACTTTTGTGTAATCCTTAACTATTAAGGTGATTTCAGAAAATATTACTTTGCATATGCAACACAAAATAATAAATTAGTATCTCTGAAAAGAAAATGTGAATATGACTCTTAATAAAATGAGTGTATGTTGCAGACATTGGCTGTAAATTTATTGGAAAACATTTTAGTATATTAAAAAATTATTTGTTTATCTCGCCTCCATAGCAAAAACAGTGGTGTAGTAAGTGGTACCCAGGCATAATATGTTTATTTCCCCCCTCCTTACAGTTGTCATCAGTGGTTTAGCAAGGGTAAATGACACCTGAGGCATAGTTTTATTTATTCACCTTCTCATCATACTTAACTTTTAAAAATTGGCACAAACACTAATGTTTTGTGTCTCCATGTCATCCCTTAAAACTGGTTCCTTGGCATATATACCCCCTTGCCTCTTGGTTGTTACACCCCCCACTGATCAAAAATTTCTATAATTTTTATGTAAATTGTACTTAGAGGCAAATTTATAAATATACTTTGTAGTTCTAATAGTACAAACTTATTTAAAGTTGTTAAATACTCATGATTTTGTTTCAGTTCCAAAGCAATATTAAAATAGATTTTTTTAAAAAAAGATTTCTTACCTCCTTAGATAAAATAATTATAGACAAAGCATTCTGGGAAGCTTCTTTAGCTTTATTACTTATTATTTTGATTTGTTGGATACTTTTATAAATTGCTGCATTATGCTGTGTAAGATTTTCACAAGTTTCTAAAACAGATTTGAACCAAGTACTTCCTAACATTCCACTTTCAAATAGTGCTTGATAAGGAAAGGGCAAAAGATGTAGCTTTAAAGATTTGTCGTGAATAATTCCCTCCACTAATGTATTTAACTGATCTTGCAATCTGAAAACCAGAAATACATGAGGCTATTATACTGTGTATGATTCAATTAAATAAATATTTAAAGTTTTAAGTAAGAAATAATGTAGAAACATAACAGAAATTCAAGTTGAAAATAAACAAGCATTCAAAGATAATTCAAAATTGTTATTCCAAGCAAATAATTTAAGCAGAAATATTTCTTCTTTCCCTTTCTACATAGAGGAGAGAGTCACCAAATATTTAGACAAGACACCAGTATTATAACTCCAAATCTTTTAAATATTTGGGTCATAAAATAGGCAAATTATGTTGTAATGATTGAAATAAGGTGTATGAAATCATTTTAAAGAAAAAGCACTATGTGGTTATGGTTAGACGACAAGTGTTTAGATTTAGGCATCATCAATTATTTATTTTAACAACAGACAAAAATCCCTACACATTTTAAAATTAAGTAGGAAAATATGTTATTTATATGCTCAAATAGGAAGTTCCTTTGGCTACAATTTGCTGTAAAATTTTTATTAAAATAGTTTAAAAATAAGGTTAGGGGAACTTTTTGTTGTTACTGTCCAAAAGTTGCCTAGATTGGACCACAAATGATTGCTTAAATTAGACCATTTAAATCAATGGGGTTATTATCTTAATTTACAGAAATAACTCAGAAATCAGTTATCACCTCTAGTAGTCCTCATAAATTGGAATTGGAATAAGTAAAAAATAAATAAATAAATAACAGGCCACAAAGCCGTCAAGTGCTGGATCAAAAAGTGTAAAAATTAATGATATGTATTATTTGTGAGGAAACAAAGAGAAAGTGATAAAGTGCATAAAATGTCATATGTGGGTTCATTTGGTGTTCCAATCTAGGCAACTGGTTGATATGGCCAATGACACAATTTTTTAAAGCTATTTTTTTCTTAAATTAAAGTATATTCCAAAGAAAGTTAATTACACTGTCCTGAAGATAAATAAACATCAAAAAATTTTTACTACTTGTTTTTCATTAATTACTTCTGCATTACAGTACAATAAAAAATGTCCAAATGGTCCAAATTCATTGACTCTCCTCTATTTTAACAAGTTCATGAGAGAGCATTATAAAATGAGAAAACTCATAATCCAATTCATGCATAAATTTTCTTTATATTTTTTTTAAAAAAGTATTCAGCAGAGGAATCAGTTCATGTCACTTTTTGTCTGTATTAAAATTGTTTACTTTTTAAAACAAAATAATTTGGAATTATAAATTTTATTTTGTCCTGCCTTGACAATATTTTATGCTGATAGGAGTATCAATATGAAATCACTCTTTTAAAGTGACCAACTGGTGACACATTTTCAGAATTCTTGATCTTTTTTTAAAGAAATTAAATATTGACTTTACAGTTAAAAAGAATTCTTAACTTAGTTCTGGGTGACCATTTTGATATAATTTACAGCATACAGTAAATAGTGCACCATAAGCTGGAAATTATAAAAATAACTGTATTTTTTTTTATTATTATTATTATTTGAAAACAAGGGCATTAAACTTAATTTCTTGTTCCTGCATAAAAGTATTGCTTATTGAAACCACTAATTATTGATTTAGTTGCATGGAAAATAAAACAGAATGGACAGGCAAACAAAAAGACTAAAATATATGACAAATTTATAAAATTGAAAGTTCTAAAGAAAATTAATATGCAGGCAGCATGTTCAAATATTTTATTCTTAAATTATTGAGATGAACCATCATCTAAAAATTGATTATGTAACTAAAATCTAATAACTTACTGAAACAAATATCGCACACACCACTTGAGATATCACTTACTGCAATCAGAGGCCATTTCATATTGATGATAATGATGTTATATATTTTTATAAAATGTTTTAAAGAACCCAAAACTTTTCATGAATATGTTTCATAATATTATGAAAACTAAGTGCTTTTTAAGCAAAAAATTTAACTAAATCTGTGTATCTAAATAGCGTTTTCTCATAAAATACTAAGCCAATTTCCACATAAAAAGAAATGTGGCATTTCTATGTCAAGAAAAGAAGTTAATTTGTGAGTCATCCATCACAGAATTTCAGTTCTAACAAAGTACAGTATTACAACTTTAATAAAATCTTCCAAATCCAATTTAAATTTACAATCTGGACTCAAAATAACTCATTCTTGTGCAGATTTGATCAAATCAATGAAGTTTAGAATCCAAATTTGAAATATCATCTATATTTCTCTCTAGCTTCTTGAGTTTCCTTTCAAAATGAAATGAATTGCTTTAAATAATACAAAATCCACATAATTTGTTTCAAAATAAATTCATTATTAAGATTGCACAAGAAAATCGGTAGAAAAGTTAGGGATTTCTATAAAAAATGGATGATAGTCACGCAGAATAATAAAAAAACCACAAATAAATATGGACGAAAAGTAATTGTGGTTATTGTTTTAAAATGTTGAATAAAATGCTGCTACGTGGAACCCTAACCTGTTTGCCTATGTACCTACAGTTCTAAGTATCTAATGAAGATAAATTAAAGCAAATACCAGAGATTTAATTGACCACAAACAATATATAAATATGCATGGCTGGTCTTGAAGTTATTCGGTCCATTTCAAAATTGATAAAAAAAAGGAAACTTACGTTTACTCGTTTTTTTTTAGTTTTTTAAATGAGACGCATTTAGAAAAGAGTTATTTTCAGACAGGTAGTATCGCCGTTGATGGTCAGATGTCGTAAATGATTTGGAAATCTCCACTTTTTTGAGCCATTATCATGCGCTTTAAATGCAGAAAAAAAAGCATGTCATGTGTGTGAATTTTACGGCTCTTTAATTTGTTCTGTCAATTGTAATTCGAAAATTTTCTAGATATTCAAGACAAAAGGAAGTAGGGACAACTGCTTCTGCTGATCGTGTATGCCATTGCGTATAATCTTGTCACTGTAGCAAATTTTAGACTGTAATTGGTTTCACTGTGCGGAAAAAAACTCCCTTTTTTATTTTCTCCATTAAAAAAAAGTAGTAGCTAAGCGTTATTAGATTTTTTTTATATTTTTGTATTAATTTTCGAAATGGTTCAATAATTTATGATCCTATATATAACATTAAACACAAAATCAAAGAAAGAAAGAAGATATCAGTAAAAATTTCTTGACAGAATATCCAATGATCATTCAAAATGGTATTTTCTTTCAATATTAATGAATTAACATTAAATAAGCACAGTATCCCTCAAAAACATCCAACTGTAAAATAGAACAATCATAGATTTTTTAAAAAGAGTAGCCAGAAATTATGACATAAATGCAAAATTGGCACCTCAGGAAACTAACAGAAAGAAAAAATGGACAACTATCTTGCACTTTGGCCATTCACATGTGACGAGTAATTTTCATTTTTTTAAAATTTTCTAAGTTTGCATTTATTCCTAAATTACAAGGTGATTTGTAAAATTTAATAGATATTCCAAGGGTTATGTAAGGTTATGAATGAAGATCACCTTACCCTTAACAGCATGTCCTTGATAGTGACATTTAATTTTACATACACATACTAAAAGAAAAAAAAGGAGCTTTCATATCGCCAGCAGTCATTGAATTCACACAAATAATTGCAATATAATCACAAAATAAAACATGAAAGTCAAAGAAAATACTGAAATTTAGAAACTTAAATTTGTCTTTTTCTATTCCATTTAATTTCAGTAATGTTTTTAGATTTCGAAGACCATAGTTACAGAACTTTTGCAAAATTTACAAATACTAAGCAATGAAATAAAGAACAGACATGAAAACACCTGAATACAGTGGAAAATACAGAAGTGGAACGTACCTTAAGACTAAGTATTCAACGGTGAACACCTCTAGTTTTTAGAGTTCAGCATTGTGCACATATGTGCATCAAGCATTATCAAAATGCTTGAATATGGTTTTTGTGGAAATTTAATAGCTGTCCTTTTTCAAAATTCAGAAAGTAGTATTGAGTTTATATAATTACAGATTCTGATTGCATTTTGGCTCCAGGTTAACCAATATACTGTGCAAATTGAGTGCTTAAGAGTACTTATTTTGTTAGTTTGTTACTTATAATTTTAGTATGCTTTAAGAATATGGGTGAGATTTCATGAAAGGTAAGAAAGGTCTTGAGATGAGGTTTACCTAATTTCAATTCTTTTTCCTTAAGTTCCTCAATTCTTTGGATTCTGTTAAATGTTTCCTCTCTTTTTAAAGTTTTTTCTGCAGTTATACTTTCCATTCTTCTTAATTCACTTTCTAAAATCAACAATTCAAGATAAAAATCTTGATATGTTTGATTTAAAAGAGCCATACTTTCTTTCTTGAGAATTTTTTTATTTTCATACTCTGTTTCAAAAAATTGCTTTTCCTCTTCCATTAATGTGCACAGTTGTTGTTTCCTAAATAAATGGAACAAAGCAATGTATTAAATAATTTTTTCATGTAAAATTATAATTTTAGAAATATTTTTTTAGAAACCTTAAACATTTAAAAATATAAATGGAATTACTGATCTTACCATCCTTTTCTTTAAATCTTTTAGAAGATATTCACTTATAGGACTTATATATATAAAACACAAAATGAAATAGAAGAACAAAAAAGAAGAAACAATGGAGAGAATATCAATATCATGGTAGGAAGTCTCATCAGGAAGGAAAATATCCCATTGATATCCAGAACGGCGAATATTTTTTTTTTACATATCCCCTCAAAAACACTGAGAATGTAAACAGAGCAATCATAATTTAAACCAAGAAATATATGCAAAATATAATACAAAAATTGAAAAACCTCAGAGATCAGCAAAAAGAAAAGTGCCAACTACCTCCATGTCCATTCATACATGGACTGTGGGAAAGCAGAATGTGGTACAGAATTATTTCAATGAGCCTAACAGATCAGTTTTAGAGGCTATTTTCTACTGAATGCATTTGAAGGTTGCCAACAGTGAAGCTGACAGATTGCAAAATTCATAGTTTAAAATAATGATGAATAAACTTTAAACGAATATTATTTTTTAAAAATTTATCTTTTAAATGTTAATTTGCTTGGAATGAATACTTTTGTTGGAGCAAACAGTATCTATTATATTTTTTCAATTTTTGTATATATATATATATGTATATATATTGAAAACTCCATATACTTGGATTGACTTTTTCAATACTTTTAATAACAACAGAATTTTTTACTTGTTGACATATAAATGTTTATACTTAATTTTTTGTTCATGGTATCTATAGTATTTTCAATTCTTTAGATTTTGTTTTAAATTTGGTTGTATTGTTCAAATAATGACTTTTTAGTTTAGGATTTGCTTCTTGATATGTCTTGTTTACTTTGTTTCTGTATGATCATATATAATGTTATATTTAGATTTATATTAATATATATATATATCAATGTCATGCAAATCAAGCAATGTTGAAATTAAATGGAAAGACTGTAGTTTATCAGTAAAAGCGTATAGATGCTCATCAGGGGTAAATAAGTGAAATCTATACGAATCGCTACAAAATAAGAGAAATCATAATGTTTTCTGCAAACAGTGCTAGCATAAAGCTAAAAACACTGTCCTTCACCCCGGACATTATGGTGTTATATATATATATGTACAAACTCTTGGAAGGAGTTTATTGGACAATGATGAATATGAATTATATAGCCTGGAATATCAATGTCAATATCATTTTACCAACAACATTGCAGATTCCATATGCTGCATAGATATACTAGTTGCAAAGGTTTGGTCCAACAATGTTCTGAAACACATAATAGGTTCCTATAGTCAGGTAACTCTGTCTTGACAGATAGGGTTACCCAATCTTCCTGGAGAAGATTTTGCCAGAACTTTTGAATTAACATGCCCAGCAATTGCTACTCTATGAAATATGTTTCGACCCTGTTTATTTCTCCTATGAGGTTGTCAGTATTAAAATGTAATATTTGAACATTCGTTGATTGAACATGATGGTTCCATACTTTGGCAAGTTAATTTGCTGCATCTCTCCAGATTTCATAATTTTCTGAGATTATCTGAAAACTTTGTTACATGAAAAGTGTTGAATACCTGATGTAGACATTTAAGAAACACAAGGAATCTCCTAGAACTTTTGTGATTCCATGATTGACTATAATGCATGTATTACAACTCATGGGCATAGTTTTAAATATCTCCTATGACCTTTGCATGCTTCACAATATTATGTGTTGTTATTTACTAAAACACATGTTGTTCAGTTACAATCATTCTCTGTAACTGAACAACATATATTCAGGCATGTGGTATTGATGTTTCCAACTGAGATTTTTACATAACTTAGAATTATCATTGTGCAACTAACCTCTCACAGATGATTCCAGACAGTAAACAAATACATCCTGGATATATATCTAATATGGTAGTAGTAGAATGGTAGATTTGAGACGTATGCTCACTATAAAGCCGCTTTGTTTCCAATTGAGGAAAAAGTTGAGTACTAAGTCCCTAATTGAGGTCTACACAGATGAGAGTCGGCATTACCGGCCACTCTCACCTACATTGATTACTCTAATATGGTGAGTAGACATCATTGAAAATAATACTTTAGTCTTTGATTTTTTTAAAAAATCAATAAAAGATGATAAAAGATAAGATCATATTTTAGGAAGTTCCAATCCATGACCATTTTGAAATTTGAGCATGAGAGTGCACACATCCCTGGTGAACATCAAATCATAGAAAAAGTGCCAATTTAGTGGCTGGACTTTTTAAAACTTCAAAAGAGGGAATCCCAAAATTAAAAATGCAATTGTTATAGAATTGCTGACTTAGTATTTTGAAGATGCGTGCAAACATCCAACCTAGCTAACAAAGTGAAAGTCATGGTAACTATAATTTGAAAAGCGTAGATAAAAAGGATATATATATATTCCTATCAGAGGCAATTACGTGTCTTCTAAAGATTTTATTATACACATAATATATGTATATTTTCTATTTATCTAAATGCATATATTAATGTGATTCTAGCATATTTATGCTACAACTTAATCTTTAGTAATAAAACTTGAACAAGGTAGAAAGATTTAGTATTATAAATTAATTTCATCATATATTAATCTTTTAATTATATTATAGAAAGAGAAATGACGGGTAATTTATTCAGAAAAAGAATAATAAAAAAAAGAGAAAATCTTGTACTTAATAAAATTTCTCATTTTTCAAGCACAAAACAGAAATAAATGGCTTTATTGACATTTTGCTAAATTTAAAATTAAGAAAATGTTGCAGTTTAAGTTTCAAATGAATTTAGTTTCTAAATGATTAAACAAAACCACAGATTTAACCAAAAACATTTGATAAGATCAGCAAAACGTTTTGATTATAAGCCCAATTATAAGTTATTTGATACGTAAATCTTCATTATGAAGCATAAAATTTTAAATTCTCAAATATACATTAACGTGCAAAAATCAGGTAGCTCTCTCAAACGTATTTTAAAACAAATTATGTTAAATATTTGTGTATATTTTGTTAGAATAACATAATTAAATCACAGTATTAATTTCCACATTTTAGAAAATCTTACTCTATAATCAAAAATAACGCTGGACAACAAATTTTTTTTTTTTTCATGTTGCTTGAGAAAGAAAGGGTTATACCTATGTATTTTTGTGCCCTGGTTTCGAATCTGTTAACCGTTTTTTACAATCACCCATAGTTTTTGAGCAACATGGTAACTCTTATTATATACATTAGGAAATCATATTCAGCTTGCAATATTTACTCAGGCATATTAAAATGTTACAAACCTTCACTTTCTTGTGTACTTGGCCTGTCGGCTATGCTTGGCTTGAGGAATATCCATTTTCAATGTCCAAAAATAGTCGGCTAACATTTTGAGATTCCATTTCCCTTGGTAACGAGCTCTCATATTCGAGATATCCTGATGGAACCGTTCACCGTGCTCGTCGCCTAGTGATCCAAAATTTTCAGGGTAGAATTCTAAGTGAGAGTGCAAGAAATGGATTTTCAACGACATGTTGCATCCCATGGTTTTGTAGGCCTTTAAGCAAGTTATTGACGATTTGCCTTAGTTTTCCACTTTGTGATTTCCGAAGAAGTGTTTTTCTAATTCCTTAAACGATGTCCATGCTGCGGCTTCCTTCTTAGTCAGTTTACTCTCAAACACCGGATCCTTCATTAGTTGTCTAAATTGAGGCCCAACAAATATGCCTTCCTTAATTTTTGTTTCACTCACTTTTGAAACTTCAGACGTAAGTACTGATATCCACTTCCTCCACAGTCCATCGCTTTAACAAAATTCCTCATCAAACCTAATTTGATGTGCAATGGAGGCAAGAGAATTTTTTCTGAGGCAAATAGTGGTTCGTTCTCTTCATTCTTCACACCCGGTATGAAGAACTGTTGCTTGGGACACACCTTCTTGATGTAGTGCTTTTTTTTCTGTCCCTACTGTCCCACTGGCACAGAAAGCAAAAAAAAAACTTGGTATAGCCTGCTTGCAATCCAACTAAGACGGCAATCACTTTCAAGTCGGCACGTATATGCCAAGAATGCTTGCTGTACTCAATACTGGACAACATATGCTTCAAGGTTTCGTATGTTTCTTTCATACGAAAGGCTACACTCTACAGGAATTGAAGGGTGCTTGTTACCATTGTGTAACAGAACTGCTTTTAAGCTGACCTTTGAAGAGTCTATAAACAAACGCCATTCTTGAGGGTTACGTTGTAGTTCTAGAGCCTTAAACAACGAGTCAACATCATTACAAAATATCACATCACCATCTTGGCGAAAGCTTCCACGTGCTGCCAAACAGAAACATCTGTCCTTACAAAGTGGCTCATGCATTTAATCGTATTTGCGCTGCAGGATTCTCGATCCAAAAATGCATGTTATAATTTTTGACATACAGCCTTTTCTTTATGAAAATTATAACTGTAAGAGCATTTCAAACCCAAACATTATCTTCTTGGCTGGCAAGTAATTTTTTCAGAAAGTATTTTTGACACAAGATCCGACATATTTCAATGTCATTTTCTATGTAATTGAAAGCAATTACGAGTAGTGTTGCTGAAAAACAGTGTGTTATAGAGATTTTTCGAGATTATATTCGGGTTCAGTGACCATAAAAACACCATTATCAGTTAAAATCTCAAGGGCAACAAAAAATTATCCTGGCTACGACATTGATTCAAATACAAGGAGTGGACAGAAGTTTTAGTGAGAGTTCATGTTGCATAAAATTGGAGGGTGATAGACAAATTCTGATTGGTTTTTCGAATTCAGAGCGTGAAAGTACATAAGAATTAGCTAAAATCATACGGGCAACAAAATGGTTGTTGTCCAGTGTAATTTGCATAATTTTTACCAAGTTTATAACATCATGTCTTTTTATGATAATGTTCCATAAAATTAATAAAATTTTAAAATGAAGAGAGAAAGAAATGATTTGATTTAAAGGAAGATCAGAAAATAATAATAACAATATCAAAATAAGTAGAAATGAACCTGCTTAAACGTGCTTCTAAATCACTGATTTTAATAGAGAATAGTTCCTTCTCTAGCTCTGTGAGATCCTTTGAGGAAGTTTCTGTCTCGGACTTAGATTTTGGATGCTTGTCATCAGCCTTATTACCTGCTTGTTTATGTTTACCACTAACTTTCTTGAGTGGCTTCATACTGAAATATAATTATTTCGTATTAACTCATAATGAAAGAATAAAATGAATTTTTAACTAGTAAATAATGATCAAAATTGGAAAAAAACACATTTTGAAAAAAATTGCTAAAAAGAAACATTTAAAATATTCATTTTAGGTCATTTTTTGAATGAAATAGACTAAACACAGTTCAAATTTAATATATATATATATATGCGAAGTTGAAGCATGTTATTTGTATTCTAAAATTACAGATAAAAATAATTCAAAAAAATACAATATTTATTTAGAGTAAGGATCAAATTAATAAAATAATAATTTGGAATAAATTGAGTTTAGAAAATTAATTAGAAAAGTTTAAAAAGTATCAACGACTATTAGTCTTTTAAAAGATCAAATACAATGCACACATATATGTAATAACCAACTGGAATTTTAAAAAATACATCGAAACAATATTACATCACTTTTGGTATTAAAAACCGTTTTGAAATCTCGCTGTTTCTGTTGCTATGTTACGTTGCTAAGGGAATCAGATCTTCGTGCTTCATTTCACTTCTAATATAAGGACTGCAGCAAAAGCCAGTAAAGATATTCGTCAACTGCAAAAATTCTCGTTCTGAAATGATCATACTAAAGAAACATTTAGCCCGAAAAAAATGTGCTAGCATATCTCGCTAATTATATTCTAAGCATATTTGATATAGTTTCTTTTAGGAAGAATTTCAGATTCCTGATGCCTCCCCCCCTCCCCAATGTAAAGATAAGTGCGCCTGGCTGTAATTTAATTCGCCATATCAACAAGGACTTGTATGATAGAATTCAAAAGATCAAGGTGAGAAGTCTTTTGGAAATCGTTTTTTTTTTTTTTCTGTGATCAACACATTTAAAGAAGAATTCAGAACGTCAGTAGTTAAAATAAACTATTACTGGGCAAGCACGGAAAGCTCTGACAATTTCATTTCTATTTTAATTTATCAACTTTTCTTTTCTTTTTTTTAAAAAACCTAATACTATTTGTAAATTTCCTCATTAGATGCTTGATGCAGAAATCGTTCAAAATGCTCTACAAGCTTTGTTGCACATGGTTATATAAAGAAAAGTTCTGCTTCAAAATTGCGTTTAGAACTAATTTTTGAAAATGTATTAAAATCAAAGAAAAACTTGCCTGGAAATAAAATTGGTACCTCTGATAAGTTAATTTTTTGAATTTTAAAGTGGCGTAAAAATGTGGTCCTTGTGCAACAATATGCTACTATAGAAACCCAGATAGCAATTTTAGTTTGCAGCAATCTTGCTCTGCAAATCTGCAAGCTTGCAACAAATTTGATATGACAATAGTGCAAGCTTGAAACAAGTTTGCAGCACGTTAACGTCAGCTTTGAAGTCACCACGCGTCAAATTTGCCACAAATTTGTCGCGTCAAACTCATTGCAAACTATAGCAAAAAAGAGTACGACACAGCCTCGGATAAAACTCGCGACCTATCGCTTACAAACCTGACTCTCTAACAGTGGCGGCTCCTCTATTTGTGCACATGAGCACGAACCCCCAGAGAAAAACGAAGAAATAAATTTATTAACAAATTAAATAAAATGATATTAAATATACTTCCACATTTTTGTTAATTTCCAGGTTTTGTTTCCCCCATTTTAAATACGCTAATACGTGGCTAACGTACTGTATTGTAGGTTATTACAGCACAGCGCACTTGGTCTTTCCTCGATCGCATGTGCGATCGAAAAAATGCCATTGAAAACCAATTTATAGAGACAGAAGCGGACCAAGAAGCGGGAGGGGAAAGGCACAGCCGATACCAATCTATTCGCACATCTTCAGTGTGCAGGAGCTCGCCGGAGTTCGCATTCGTTGCAGTTTTCTCGTTCGAATTCTCCCTCGGTTTTGCTATATTCGGTTAGTTAATTCGTTTTTTATTATTGTTATTATTTTTCGATATATATTTTTTACGAACTAGTGTAAACAGTTAAAATGGCACTTTGTAAAATCAGTCTTTCGGAACTAAAGCAATTGCATTTTTCAACATTGTGTTTGGAACGAAAAATTGAATTGAAATTACTCAGGCCAACATCTTTGCTAAACCTTATCCAGGTGACGAAATGTAAGACTAGAGATTTCAAAAGGGAATTCAAACCCGATTTATATGAGAAATGTTCGTACATCAGCTCAATTTAATTGTTGGGAAAGCAACCAGTCAGATCAGCAAGTTCGAATATTTTTTTCCAACCTGGTGATATTTCTAACTTTTTCAATAAATCTCCACAGAGAGTTGCTATTCTAGATGAAACTGTTAGAAAAAGGATACCTCATGGTTCAGCTACTAGATGGAATTTTAAGAGTCGAACCATCAATAGAGTGTATGAATATAGGGAACAGTTGATTAAATGCATGGGAAAAATAGAGTCAACATCTAAACAAGCTGCAGCAATAAATCAAGCAGGAGCTATTCGCCGTATGTTAGAAGACTCGAAATTTGTGTTTTGGCTTACAGTGTTTCACAATATTATGCCACATGTCGATGTGTTATACAACCAGCTTCAGAAAACACGAACTGATGCAGCACTCATTAGAAAGCAAGTAAACGTTTTCCAGCAGTCATTAAAGAAAGAAAGGAAGAGAAGAGACACAGTGACAAAGGAGATATCGGCATCATATAAAACTTCAAGAAAAAGAAAGAGAAAATATTCATATAAATAGAACTGTAGCAGTTAGAGAGATATGTGATGTTACGTCGAATCAAGTAAAAGAGAGATTTTGTTTTATTTCTCACTACTCTGCTGTTTCTCTCCTCGAAGCTCCAAAATTCCAGGAGTACGAGAAAAAGTTTCCAACTCAGATTCTTGACCAAACAACTGATGCTTATTCCATGTTACAGAAGGATCGTCTGAAAACTGAACTAGGAGTAATTTACAGAAGATCAGATTTCAGAAATATGACTGGTGCTATTAGTCTTCTACAATTTATTATAGAAAACAATTTGCAGACTACGTTTTCTGAGACCTACAAACTATTGCTAATTATTGTTACCATTCCAATGACCACTGCTGAAGCTGAGAGATGCTTCTCAACTTTAAAACGAGTTAAGACATTTTTAAGAAGCACTTTGAGCGAGGACAGACTAAGGGCTCTAGCTATGCTCTCAATTGAAAAAAGAATGATCAATGACATACCTAAATTCAATGAAAACGTTATTAATTTGTTTGCCTTAAAAAAGTCAGACGAGTTGATTTAATTTGCAAAAATTGCACTTGACTATTTTTTAATAAAAGTTCAAAGATATATTATAAGCAATATTATGGTTTTATTACATTCCATTGCAAGAAATAAAATGTTACATTTTTTTACCTATGAGAACTTGTTATTTTTTTAGTTGCATTGTTCTCCTTTAACTTGTGAACATGAAAATGTATTTTAACTTGTAAGTTACGTCATATCTACAGATTTAATTTTCGAAATTTGTTTTATGAACCTCCATTTAATTAACCCACGAGCCGCCACTGCGCTCTAACCACTCGGCCAGCTAAACTGTGAGAGTAGAAGATAGATTTCGCTAATACATCGTTCGATTCGATTCGTATACGA
Organism: Araneus ventricosus; assembly: GCA_013235015.1. Lineage (NCBI taxonomy): Eukaryota > Metazoa > Arthropoda > Arachnida > Araneae > Araneidae > Araneus > Araneus ventricosus. The sequence goes on along the minus strand of BGPR01031449.1, from coordinate 3,598 downwards.
TTTATTTTGAACTGTTTTCTTGATTTCATTAATTTTTTAAATTTTGAGTTGAGAATATGATTTGAAGTCAGAGAGAGCGATTTTCGCTAATAACTATGTTTAGCTAGTAGAATAAATTATGAAATTAGCGTTCAAAAGTAATTACTTTTAAATGGGACAAAATGTATAACTTATTATTTTTCAATACACATTGACTGTTTTTTAGGTTTAATTTTGTTTATAAACGTTAAAATTTCATCATTAAGAAAAAGGCGATATAGTTTTCTTTAAAGTGCGAGTTCTATATTTAGTAAAAAGATGGAAAATGTTTCGAAATTTTTTTTAATAAAAAAGTTAGTTTTTTTACAAATTATCATTGATTTATTGAATTAATAAAAAGAAGGACAGTTTACCCAGATAGCACGTAAGTTTGCAGCAAGTTTGATTTTGACTTGTCATGGCAAAATTTGACGCGTCAAACTTGAAACGAACTTGTAGCAAGTTCGCTGTGACAACTAGCGCCACCCTCGTTTGCAAATCAAACTTGCAGCAAGTATGCAAAACAAGCTTCCTGCAAAGACAGCACAAAGAGATAATTATCTTTGTCTCTGTTTAAAAAAAACATCCGATTTTTAATAGCATCTCCTAGACAGTCCTTCTTTTTATTAATTCAATAAATCAATGATAATTTTCAAAAAAAAAACTAACTTTTTATAAAAAAATTTTTGAAACATTTTCCATCTTTTTACTAAATATATCACTCGCACTTTAAAGAAAGCTATATCGCCTTTTTCTTAATGTTGAAATTTTAGCGTTTATAAACAAAATTAAACCGAAAAAACAGTCAATGTTTGTTGAAAAATAAACTTATACATTTTGTCCCATTTTAACTTAAATTACTTTTGTATTCTAATCTCATAATTTATTCTACTAGCAAAACGTTGTTATTAGCGAAAATCGCCCTCTCTTTGACTTCAAATCATATTCTCAACTCAAAAAATTAATGAAATCAAGAAAAAAGTTTAAAATAAATCGTATACGAATCGAATCGAATTAGCGAAATCTATCTTCTCCTCTCCGAGTTCAGCTGGCTCAATGGTTAGCGTCTCCGCTTCGGAACCGGGAGGTCGTGAGTTCTATCCCGGGTTGTGTTCGTACTCTGTTTTGCTATAATTTGCAATGAGTTTGCAATGCAAGCTTGCGGCAAACTTGCTGCAAGTTCGTCCTATGGTGACTTCGAGGCTTGCGTTAACTTGCTGCAAGCTTGTTTCACACTTGCACACTTGTCGTGACAAATTTGCAGAAAGCTTGCAGACTTGCACTGCAAGTCTGCTGCAAACTAAAATTGCTATCTGGGTAGGAGATGCTATTAAAAATCGGATGTTTTTTAGAACAGAGAAAGATCTTTCTCTGTTTTAGTGCTATCATCTTTGCAGCAAACTTGTTTTGCAATCGTGCTGTGAACTTGTCATGACAAATTCACAGCAAACTTGCATTGCAAGGAGGGGTGGCGCTAGTTGTCTATTTTCGCCGTGGCAATCTTGTTTTGCAAGCGAGGGTGGCGATTCTGCCTGGTTAATTTGCAGCAGTTTCGCTACAACATCGACGCGTCAAATTTGCCATGACAAGATAATATCAAGTAAAAATCAAACTTTCTGCAAACGTACGTGCTATCTGGGAAAATATTAAAATTTCAACTAATTTTTAATTTATTAAAATCCAGTTAAAATTTAGAAAAACCCTTTCTTTGTGAGCGTACTACCCAAGAAGTAAAGAAACTACTTGCCAAATTTGGTTGCTCTTCCGGTCTGCCCTGAAGACACTTTTTATTTATCATGCATGTCGCAGTTTACAAATAGTATGCCAGCCTAAAAAAAGTTATGTTAAAAATGATACCGAACACATATCTAAGAATTCAAATAAGCCCGATATCATGCGTTTTATAAAATCGTGACTGGCTATGAAGTGGGTTATCGGGGATTCGAATCCGAGGTTTGTTTGCGTACTCTGTTTTTGCTATAGTTTACAATGAGTTTGACGCACAAGCTTGCTGCAAGTTCGACGTTGTTTCAAACTTGTTTCAAGCTTGCACTCTTTCCGTGTCAAACTTGCTGCAAGCTTGGAGATTTGCAGAGCAAGATTGCTGCAACTTTGCTGGAAACTAAAATTGCTATTTGGGAATTGATCTAATCCATTCATTTGCATACGTAATCGACTATTGCCATGTTGTTTATTTCGATCACTATATGACAAAGTTTGTCTTAATTCTCTAATTCTTACTCGACTTGCTTCATTCGTGCTTCGTGATGTTGTGATGATTCAATTGCATGTGATTATGACATATGTAATTTATTTCCTTCATTTCGTTGTGCTGTTTCTTCTTCAGTTTCATTTTATCTTTCTTCTCGTTTTCTCTTAGCTGCTTATGTGCTACGACCAATATTTTGGTGGTATTTTTATCATCAGCAAAATACAATTCCAACAGCAGAGTCGAAAAGTCAGAATGTAAAATCAAAGTAAAAATACTTACAAAACTTCACTTCATAATGCAGCAAAATCATCACAATTAATATTGAACATTAAGAAACTTCAAAACATTAAAAAATTGAACATTACAAAACTTTATAAAATTTAACCTTCACTTTATAAAAGTCAGATTTAGGTTTAGGTTTAGTAGTAAGGTATGTTTGAGATGTATACTTGCTATAAAGCCGCTTTGTCTCCAATTGACGATGAAAAATTTGAGAACTAATTTCTCGAATTGAGGACTACACATGATAGTCGGCCTCACTGCCCACCCCTACATTCCATCACACTTTCTTAATTTAGAAATCAGAATGTAAATAAATTCATTTGTCAAAACAACAGCACTCGAGCTTACTTCTACGCCATGCGTGACAGCATTTCTTATCTCGTGAATTTCAATGTGAGAAGTACTGTCTCGTGGCGCCATCTACATTTAATTAAGTACTGCTACTATTGATATTATACATGTGATGCTTCGTCTTTTGAAACGAAGGCACCAGATTTTAGAAAAATATATCTATTTGGACATAGACAAATACAAGACAGACAACACACATGAAAATTATATTGCAGTACGTTGCACTCAGAAGTCAGAGCTTTTTCAAAAATAGCGACCACAAATAGGCCTAAAATCTCGCCTCTTTTCACGAGGTCGACACCGAAACCCCCTTGTTTACAAAAAGCAACCCTGCGTTAGGAGGGAGTTGCGCCAAGCGTTCTCTCAGCCATCGCCAACGGTAGCCAAACATTATAATATTATTAGGCCCCTGACTTTCTTTCTACTGGTCAGATAGAGGATTTCAATAGCTTTAAACCTTCTCCGGACAACGCGGATCATTTTTTAAAAAACCGCGCGTAAATCGGTCCAATAGATTTTTAGTCTATTACGTACACATATACGAGCATTGTCTTATATACTATATATAAATGGAAGCTTATGACGCCTAGATATGTCATCACCCCAGATAGAAATTTTAGTTTGCAGCAAAGTTGCAACAATCTTGCTCTGCAAATCTGCAAGCTTGCAGCAAGTTTGACACGGCAAGAGTGCAAGCTTGAAACAGGTTATTGCAAACGAGTTAGTCACTACGCG
>BGPR01031448.1:1014-18043 GCA_013235015.1 Araneus ventricosus | reverse complement strand
TGATATAGTTTGGACGCCAAATTGTGTCTGAATGCAATCGTGGCGATGTTGTTTTCTTGCCAAGAATTAAATTAGCCACCAGTGACGTGAATCTGCCATTCGTTCTCAACCGCCGCCAGTTCCCGTTAATTCTAGCTTACACGATGACTATCGACAAATCGCAGGGGCAAACTTTCGATCATGTCGGAATTTACCTCGATGAGCCTGTCTTTTCATATGGACAGCTCTATGTTGCATTTTCAAGGTCTAGGATTCCCAATCACGTTAAAAGTTACACAAAGACATCTGGAGTACAAGGAAAATTATTAAACAACGAAAAATACTTCGTACGGAATGTTGTTTACCAAGAGGTTTTTTGGATAAAGAAATATTTAAATAATATGTAAATTAAAAAAATATTTCCTGTCATAAAACATGTTTATTTTATTTGTTTTCAATCTATGTTAAGCATTTCTCTCGCATATATATCTATTTAAACACGTCAAATTTGAAGGGAAATCTCTCGAATGAAGAGGCAATTCGCACCCGTCAAACCATGACGGGTGATTTTTTAGTTATATAATATTGAACAATCTTTATATATAAAAGGAAAAACCACGACTCACTCATGAAGAAATCTCCCAAATCACTAGAACTAGAAACTTGAAATTTGACAGGCGATTGCTTCTTGGGGAGCAGATGCTCACTAAGAAAGGATTTTTCGAAATTTTAATTAAAATTTAAGTTATTTAAAAATAACTTTAAATTTTAATTTTTTTCCGGAATAACTTCGGATCCTATCATCGCAAAAAAACCCATTTTTACATCATCTTAAAGATAAAATTAGCTTTTCAATGACACCGATTTTATTTCCATGCGACAGTTTGTTCAATTTTAATTAATGTTTCAAAACATGAATTGTAACAATAGTTTTATTGTTGTAAATAAAATTCAAACCACCTCATTATTTCAGCAAATCTTTTATTCACGCGCTTTTGCATTTGTTACGGTTGTGATGATATAAATTGTTTTCTTGGGAAAATAACTCCAAAGCAGAATTTTCACTTTAGTATTCATTGCATTTCTGAAATATTTTATCGCACCTGCTAAAAAATAATATTTTTATAATATTAAATTTCAGGGTTTTTTTGTATTTACTGTGTCTCAGACTGGAATGATTTTCGGCGCATGAATACTATGTTGATAAACATAGTATTTATGATGTTGTTTCATTGTATTGTACAGTATGCTTATGCTGCCATCTGTTGACGTCAAAAATAACTTCACATTCAAAAGAACGTTTCATTTTAATTTCGGAAAGTTGTTCCTTTTTTCTTAGCAATTTTAAAATGTTTAATTTTTTATTGCCCTTTCAGTGTATTCTGAGATGTCTTTAATCCTTATAATATTTTAAGGTATTGAAATCAAATGCTTGATTTTAAATGTGTCTACCATAATGAAACACATAATTCCTACGTTTATAGACATTATACAGTATTAAAATATTGTATTCATTGCATTGTATAATATGATATAATATTCAGTATCTTAAAGAATAATTTTCCCATTGGAGTTTTTAAAAATAAAACCTCCAATCAAGTGATATCCTGAGTCAAAATGAAGATTTTTATTGAAAAAAACATTGTTTTTATATTATTTGTGAACATTTAGTATCTCGGAAATACTGATACATGCTATACAATACTTTGTTACGATGTTCCTCGATGTTCATAATATTGTATAACATTGTGCAAATATAATATAATATTTCTGTGCTACTGGGGTTCTGCATGCCATCTAAGCTGAAACCTGTATCATTTAGTGAGGATGTGATTGTCATGAGCATCTAACACTTTTCTTAAATTTTCAGCAATCTTTTTGAGTAGAAAAAGAATGCATTATCATTCGGCTTTTGGTTGTTGTAATGTAAAAGAGAACAACATTTGTCATATGCAAACTCTTTTCAAGTTTCCATTTAACATTCTTGAGTTATTAAAATCATGGACTGTGAAAATTGGAGGAAAGTATTTCACTCCTATATAAGACTATATCCTGTAAATCTCTTGGGTCAAATCTAATACTGCTTAACAACACATTGGAATTATTGGTAAACTTTTACTCTACGGTGCTCACATGCTTCTCGCCAATTTTTCTTGGCGCAATTTCATTTACTGTCGCCAAATACTGTTTTGGATGCGCAGTGCGCTTTTCATTGCTCTACTGCGCATGCTTCATTTGAAAAGGAGAGATTGAGCACGAAATGCCTTCGGCATTTCAAGCGTGCATCGGGCAATTTTTTTGACTTAAAAAAACATCAGCGGCTTCGCTTTCTGCAAAGCGGGACACTAGTAGCTTCGCTTATTCATTGAGAAGCGAAAACACAGAATAACATACAGAGTTCTGAACCTAAAGTGAATGAAAGTGTTCAAAAACGAGAGAAGTGTAGTTAAAATTTCACATACCTATTTTAATTGCCCAATTGCTGTTTATACTTAGGACACTGGTATCCGCTTGCTATCAATCCCTGATCCAAACACCTCGAAAGGGAACCAATGCCATAATCAACAACAGCTGTATGAAGCGCACGTAACGAAATGATAAAATCGGACAAAAATCAAACCGACAAAACAAATTCGATTGAATCGACCAATCACATGAAACAGATCAACGGAACAAACCAATCAAAACGAATCGTAATATCGCGCCATGCGCAAAAAACCGATGAAAAGATCAATTTCCGCGCATGCGCACATCTCACTCGTTAAAATCCTTATTGCGCAATCAACACAAATGTTCTCTCCTCTCCATTCTTGGCGGCAAAGAGTTGGCGATCCTAAGAGAAACGAAGTAAGTGAGCACCGTAGAGTAAAATTTAACCGAATTATTAATATGTGCACTTTGGTAAGATTAAAAAATAGTCTAATAAACAACTTAGGTAAAATTAAACGAATATATTATAAATTCTAAAAACCATAAATACATATATTTAGATTAGACGTACTCTAATAATAATAACAAATAACTCTAAAAATGATTACTAACTGATTACAAAATCCAACATCAGCATGCGAAGTTTTTAAAGTTATTTCAGGATAATCAATCGAACACGATTCTACTTTACAAAAATTGATAATTTTTTTTCACAAAAACTGTTAAAAATTTGAAAATTTTTAAGAATTATAGTATTAAGAATACCTAAGCTGTTAAATTTTGTAAATAAATTAAAAGTGTTATTGAGTTTACAGTTATTTTATACTTTTAGTGCCGAACGACGATAATCGTCGTTCGCAACACTTGCGAAAAGTGCCGACGACGATATATCGTTGTGTATGCGGCTTTTTACTATTCGTACCGCGAGAGAACTCTATCGGAAAATAAATTTATAAAACGCCCAGATTAATTTGATTACCGCCCAAATTAATTTAAGACACAGATTTCAATAAACTTCTATCAAATTATATTTAAAACATCAAGATTAGTTAACTGTGAAGGAAAATTAAATTCGGAGAAAAAAAAAACCTTTTTACTTTCTCGTATACGAAGTATACAAGGAGAAAGTATTGTAATCGTCAAAAAATTAGAACTCGAGATTTTGACGAATTTCCACGTTTTAGACCTCCTTGAGTCCGAAAAACACAATTTTGAAATTATGTCTGTTTGTGAACACGATAACTCGAAAACTATTCGAGCTACGGGGATGAAATTTGGTATGTGATCTTTACACATAATTTGTAGGTTTTTATCAAATTTTGGACAAAATCCGTCAAAGGGAAGTCTGCCTGTCTGTCTGTCCGCGGTCATGCGAACACTATAACTCAAAAACTTGAATAGCTGCTAGATGGATAAAATTTGGTACACAGTTTTATCATCATGAGTGTAGGTCCGTATCAAATTTTGGACCAAATCCCCCAAAGGGTTGACTGTCTGTCGGTCTGTATAATCGCATACTTGTATCTCATAAGCTCTTTGGCTTAGATAAAAAAACTTGATATCAAGGATGCTAACATTAATTATAGATCTGTGCCCAATTTTCATCTCAATCGGCTAAAAAACAGGTATTCAAATTGCATATTCAGTTCAAAATGCACATTACGACTGTGTGTTGGCGAGCGTTTCGCTTATTTTACTTAAGTGAGTATGCTTGGCGTTGTACTTTGGCGGTCTACGAAGGAAATTGTAGCGAACCGCGAACACGCGCTTCGGAAATTACGGCAACCCCCAAAACGAAATTTCGTTTTGACATTCTCCAGATGGACGCCTGTGATTAACCAGAGGTATGTTGAAATGTTGCGTTATCTATAGTAAGATTTCGTACTCAAAAACGTTAAATAAAGTTGCGGTATCTCAGCGCGCGCAAAAATTGCGAACATACGCAATTTTTTTTGCAAAATATTAAGTTTTTGGGAATTTATAAATTTTATATGTTGCATTGCAAATCACCATTCCTAATTTTTTAAAAAAAATAACCAGGCTTTGGGTAAATACCCCAAAAAGATTTACCTACCAACTGGGTGTTTACTCACCACACATTACTGTTCGTATGCGAGAAAGTTTCGGGGAGACTACTCCCGCTGGTTTTATTTATTTTTTTTTCTTTATGAAAATATCAAAAATTGATAGAAATCATTTTTAAACCATTTTTTTACATAAATATTAAAGATTTTTGACGTATAGTAAAATATTAAAAAATAAAAATCACTTTCTATTTTATTGTATTGACCTTAAAAATGAACAAAGGAAAATAAAAAAAAAATTCAAACTGATGATATTTTGCCTTCAAACTCAGGCTAATTGGTGGTTATATGTCTGTTGAAAATTTGTTGGAGTTTTTAAAATTCCTTTTGACTTAATAGCCAAAGCAAAAAAGAAACAATGGAATGCATTTAGTTTAGCCACGGAAGTGAAATGTAACTGTCCTATAAATAGGACGCTGCGCGCTAACGGGTTAATAGACTGTTGAAGAATCTGAATCAATTCCTTCAACAATAAGAGAATCTGATGTATATTCGTCAATTTTTCTGTTAGAATCTATAATATAAAAGCCGAGAGAAGGCCTCTAACACTTAGGAATGTGAACGTGGCTACGTGCCAAAATAGATTCAGAGCAGACGGAGTGTGATTAATTTCACACCCGCAACACGCGCTTTCTTCGTCAGAGTGGGTCGCCGTTTGGGGAACAGGGGAGGGGTTTCTTAGAATTCGGAGAGTGCCAGCTGTCATTGCGGTCTTTGAGAGAGGAAGTGAATTTCCCTTATCTTTGTAAGAGAAACTCGGGCGTTCCCGTATTTTGAGGTCTCTCTATTCCAATGGTCTTAGAAATAGTCTTTAACCATTCTTGCACTGAAAAAGACTTTTTAGTTAGAGATTTATTCAATTCATCATCATTCATCATCAATTCATTCATCATCATTCATTCATCATCATTCACTCATCATCAATTCATTCATTCATCATTCATTCATTCATCTCATCATCATATCATCATCAATTCATTTTTTAAAATTTTGTATTTGGTAATGCATCTTTTCTTCTGTTAGTGGATTTTGCATTATTTTTACTCGGGAAAAAAAGTAAATTAGTGTCAATTGATTCATTAGTTCTGTTTTTCATGCTTTTTTCATTTCTTAAGCACTCTGGCAATCTGCAGGAGATTTTCCTTCAACAACTTTTGCTAGTAAATTTGTGACAATCAGATCTGACATATCGTTGGCAAACTAAAAACCCGTCTCAGACGGGGCACACATCTTCTACTATGATGTAGTGACAGATAGAATATTTTCTGTATCTCATATTTTTACAACAGTGGCTATATGGTTTCTAATACATGCCTTAAGTTTCACTTGAAAGAGAAACAAAGGAACGCTTTCTGTCTTTGACGTGTCCGACTCGAGCATCGAATTACAAAAATCATTTAAGGTATCCGACAGGTTTAAAATCGTCGTTTTTGATGAAATTATCAAAATAAATTTTTATGACTTAATTTTGTAGCCTGTTTAAACAGCTTTCTAAAACTGTCTCACTTTTTACTCTACGTGAATTTCAAATGGAGTTACAGCTGTTTTATTACCGAACTGTAAGCATCATTTTAAGTTGCATGAAAACTTTAAAGGCGTTTTCTGAGAAATGATATTTTTGAGGAAAACTGTCGACTGTAACACTGATTTCTCAAAACGTTATTCAAGTATTGATATGAAATTTCCTGAGATCGTTTTCTGTAATATGCTTGATGTTTTCCTCTAAAACTTAAGGTCAATTTTAAAATCAAGTAATATATTTAAGTGTTTAAATATAAACGAAAAGCATTTTTTATGAAAAATTACCAGTTTAGTAACTTTGTTCAGCTATGTCTCAAAACTATTTTGAAATACAAGAGATATTTTAGGGCATAACGCAGATAACTGTCATAAAAATGTACTCCTACAAGGATTTATGTATATTTAGAATATGACTTTGTCTACGGCTGCTAGCGTAAGGCAAATATTTCAGTCATTTTTCTTCAAATTTCTCAGTTTTTTAAAAAAATATTATTTTGAAAGCTTAATTTTACAAAAATTTCACAGTTTTAAAACATATGCAATTGAAAAATAACATCAAAAATATATATAAGTTATTTTTTAAAAAAATGTCTCCGAACACAGTCGGATACCTTAAATTAAGTCAAAGTCGCAATTAATTTAAAAAGACAACGCTTAGATATCTCACATGTCCTTTACGGATATATACGGATTAAAATGTCGAAGGATGTGTCATCAACTTTGGAGGTTAAATGAATTCGTCGGTCAAGGCGTTTGGATGCAGTTGGGATCTTGGAAACACTGACAAGAGGCTTAGTTTAGTTTTAGTTATATTAACTTCCGGTTGAAGCAACACGAGGGCTATTTTGGGACGGACCTCGTAATTTTGAACCGCTGTCATATGACGAGGGCGACACCTGAGCTGGCACCCCATTTCCAAGCTTCCGCACCACACCAGCGAGAGGATGCTTGACCCCCTACGTATGATTTAATGTGCAAGGCCCAATACACGACGGACCTTCAGCAGATTTGGGTTTCGAACCTAGAAACCCTCCAGCTCCTAAGTCATCACCTTGCCACTAGGCCACACCAACCCTACTGACAAGAAGAATTTTCGTCAAATTCTTCGATCGAAACAAGTACAATAATCGATAAAGCCATCTTTATGAAGTCAGTATATGTGTATAAACGTCACATGCGTAGAACCAATATAGAGAGGAAAAGGACGTGACGCCACAGCTCAGTGTTACCACAAGCAAGTAAAAATAATCGATAAAGCCATTTTTATGGAGTCAGACCATGCATATAAAAGCCACATGCGTAGACTCAATTTAAAAAGGAAAACGACGTGACGCCACAGTTTGGTGTAACCACAAACCAGTTACTCCCGCCCAGTCGTAGTGCGCGGGGAAAACATGAATGATCCGTCCGCCACGACAATTAATCGGGCCCTGCAGCCCCCGCATTATAGACCCTATTTACAAGCTGTGCATGCGACGACCCCTCAAACAGAGGTACGACCCGCCATCGATAGAGGTGACTAGTTCCCACACCATTACTATATGAAACGAAAAGCCAAACTGTTTACTTATACAGCAGGTTCTCAGGGAATCACAGCTCAATGTAAGACAACCGCGCAGTTAGATATCAGATGACATGGCCAGTTACGTTTGACACGTGACTGTAAAATCACGTGAACCGACTTCGTGAGAAAAATTTTATAGTTTAGTTATATTAACGTCCGGTTTCGAAGCATCACGTGGGCTATTTTGGGTAGAACCTCGTAATGTGGAACTATGACGAAGACAACACCTGCGAATATATTCTTAATTTTAAGTGTACGTTGTCTTATACATTTTGCTATGACGTCACTATTTTTCATCCTGAAGGAGAAGAAACGGACTCCAAAATTAAATAGGCTCGGTGGACTTGACATGTGTCACGAGAACATAAATTGACTCGACTAGAGAAGGAATACGGAATTTTGAACCGTGATGAGACGACGAACGCAGATGAATAATCTGAGACACTAAATGGATGAATGGAGGAGTTGCACAAAAACAAGAAAATGTTTCGCAGTCGGTTATTTTTAATCCTTATTTATATGCAACGCTTGTGAATAGTTCCAAATACTCTTTCGATGAAGAGAATCCCTGCTTACAAATGCCTGATTTTATCCCCATAAAAGTATTCTATCATTCAATACAAGAACAGGTTATAAGTAAATACCATAACAATATTACATAATTCAGCGTTATAACATTATAATTTAACGCCGTAATAACGCTATTAAATTCAACGTTATAATATAATTCAACGCTAGAATACTATAATTCAACGCAATAATATAGATAACTTAAAACAGCATTAAGCAGTTCACCGAAAATAATTTATAATTCTAAAGACCCGAAAATCTATTAAATACTGAAATTGGATTTTTACATTGCCTGATGCAAGAGAATTAAACGCTTTTTTTTTTTTACTTTCTCGTATACAAAGTGTACAAAGAGAAAGAACTGTAATCGTCAAAAAATTCGAACTCGATATTTTGACGTATCTAGACGTTTTAGACCTCCCCGAGTCCGGAAAAACACAATTTTGGAATTAGGAGTGTCTGTATGTCTGTGAACACGATAACTCGAAAACTATTAGAGATACAGGGATAAATTTGGTATGTGATCTTTACATATAATTTGTAGGTTTCTATCAAATTTTGGACAAAATCCGTCTCAGGGTAGCCTGCCTGTCTGTCCGCGTTCGTGTGAACACTATAACTCAAAAACTGGAATAGCTAGATGGAAAAAATTTGATTCACAGTTTTATCATCATGAATGTAGGTCCGTATCAAAGTTTGGACCAAATCCGTCGAAGGGTTGATGGTCTGTCGATATGTATAATCGCATGCTTGTAAAAATTATTTCTCCTAAACCCTTTGGCTTAGATAAATAAAAATTGGTACGACGGTTGCTAAAATTAATTATAGATCTGTGCCCAAATTTCGTTTCATTCGGTTAAAAAAAAGGCGTTAAAATGGCATATTCAATTTTTTAAAATCCGATTCTCCATGCGCATGCGTACTGGTAGCAATCTCTATTCACGCGGAGGGATTACGTCACTTTGTACTTGAGCCGGCAAGAGTGGAATCGGTACGTATCTCTTTGAATTTGATTCTTCACCTAAATATTTTACAATCGCTATAATCTACAATGAAAAACCTTCTGATAGTCATTGGATTCTGGGTTACAGTAGGTTCGAATTGTTTTATCCACGCGGGGAGAGGGGAAACAGCACCTTTTTGGGGAAGTATACGAGAAAGTTTAGGGAAAAACACTCCCGCTGGTTTTTTTTTTATTGAAACTGTATTTCGTTTTCTTCTACATCACTACTTCTTAAATTCTAGATTAGCGATTCTGAATGGGATTGTGCAGAACAATATGTGATCGCAGAAATTTTTACAGCGGCTTGTTGCAGATTTTTCAGCACTAATAAACAAAGATCTTGAAGGAAATCAATTTAATGTGAAACACTTCATTAAAACTCACTGATTATCTATAATTCAATACAATATCAGGTTATGAGTCAATACCACAACAATACTACATAATTCAGCATTATAACAGTATAATATAATTTAACGCCGTAATAACGCTATAAAATTCAATGTTATAATATAATTCAACGCAATATATAGATGACTTAAAACAATAATATGCAGTTCACTGAAAATAATTTATAATTCAATTAAATAACTGAAATTGGATTTCTACATTGCCTGATGCAAGGAGAATCGAGGGATTTTTTTTATTGAAACTTTACTACATTTTTTTCTACACTGTAAAAATAATCCCGTAAAATTTACGGTTTTAAACTGGCAGTTGGGTTGGTTGTGCAAAACCGTAAAAGTTACGAAGTAAATCCGTAGTCAAAACGGTTTTTTACCATATGAGATTAAGTTTTCTCCGTAAAAATTAAGTCATCGAAGTAAGTGACGTCATCGACTAAGTTGAGTTGTTTTTCTCCTTCTGTTCGAGTTGAATTGAAATGTGCTGATGTGTATTATCAATTAGGAATATCAATTAATCAAGGCTCAATTATTAATTTCAATTAGTTTAATTAATCTAATTTTTAATTGAACTTACTTGAACGATTTCGACGCAAGATGGTGACAAAACTTCAAACTCCTCCGAGCCGGGGACCGAAACCGCGTTCAGGAATTAGCGGGCAGTCGCTCTAACCACTAGACCACCGGGGACTTCATACAATATGGTAAAAATAATCTATTTGAGTTTTAAAGTCACTATAACTCTAGTGGCGCCACATAGTGGTGTAAAAATCAACTATTGCCAGAACACGTGTTTTAACGTTTAGCTTTTATGAGTGACAACAGGTTACTGCTACATATATAAACAGTTAGACCATGAAATGAATGCAATAAAATTACATTTAAGAAAAGGGAAAGTTTTAGTACGGAAAGCAATAACCTATGACGAAAAATAGAATTTGAACTGACGGTTTTAAACCGTTTATGGCTGGAGCGGAAAACGGTGAAAAACCGTTTTGTCAACAAAACAGCTTTAAACCGTCAAATATACGGAAAAAGTCCGGGAAAAAAACGGATATTTTTTACAGTGTACATAGCGGCTTCTTAAATTCTAGATTACTGACTCCAAGTGGGATTGTGCAGAACACAATGTAGTCACAGAAATTTTTTCAGTGGCTTGTTGCAAATTTTTCAGCATTTATCAACAAAAATCATGAAGAAAACCAATTTAACTTAAAAAACTGAAATTGGATTTTTACATTGCCTGATGCAAGGGGAATCGAGCGATTTTTTTATTGAAACTTTACTACATTTTCTTCTACATAGCGGCTTCTTAAATTCTAGATTAGTGACTCCAAGTGGGACTGTGCAGAACACAATGGGGTCGCAGAAATTTTTTCAGTGGCTTGTTGCAGATTTTTCAGCATTTATCAACAAAAATCATGAAGAAAACCATTTTAATTTAAAACATTTCTCTGAAACTCGCTGATTATCTATTTTAAACTGTACTTCTTTTTATTTATCATTAACCGCTTAACTTAACAGCCCGAGAATACTCGTGCATCGAATTATCGAAATTTTAATCTTAAACTAAAATTGAATCATTAATTGGCTTTATAATTTGACACAAAAAATATGTAGGATCCATAAGCATCTTAAGTATCCTATGCCTTCTTAGGTGAATGAAAACGACAGCCCCTTTCCAAAACAGGAGGGGTCATCTTATTAGATAACAAAGAAAACTATTCAGTTAAGTGGTTAATTAGTACTTAATTTTTGCATTTGTTTTACAATTCTATGGCCCTTCCAAAATGTCTCAGGCGAAAATAATGTTGCGAAATTTCGCAGCACCTTGAAGATTTGGTTTGGTTTTTGTTTTATGGCGCAAGGACCAGACTTGGTCGTACTGCGCAAAACACTCTTTGAATGCGAAAAACGCACTGAAGATCAATTTGAAACATTGTTAAAAGCGATAGAATCAACTCTCTTGCAAGAGTTGAATATTTATCATTGATTTGGTAAGAGTAAAAAATAGGCTGCGATTTCCTAGTAAAACTAAGGATGCTACACTTTTCAATATCTTTTATCCCCTTCTTGGTCGGAATTTTTTTTTCGACTTTCTGACCCCAAAAAAGCATTTTTTATTGCTGAAAATTTATATATGCCCTATCCTGAATTCGAAAATGCAAAATATTTTTGTCAGTAAGCAGTTTTTGCTTGACTTATTGGTGTTCACACATATGATATCCCGTTCACTGGTCTCCAGTTTTCCACACAATACACCCAAGTTTTAAATTAAAACAAACTATTCTCTGATAATATATTTTTCAAATCTATTACTTTGAGGTATTTAATATAAATATCTGCATAAAAAGAATTATCAATGATATGTGAAGTATGTTTTCTAAAATGGTTTTACAACTTTACCATGAAAACAGCTTCACAATCTTTCATGACCATTAGAGCATAAAAACCAAATTGAAATCATTTATTGTCGATTATTTTATTGCTTACATTGCCAAAAAATAGCAATAGCAACAACAGCAGAAAATAATAAGTAGCGACGAATTCACTTTCAACGATGCAATTTTACTCTTCGTCGCATGATATGCAACGCCGACTGTACGGACACAAAAAATATTAAAATATATAAAAATATTTGCCTGGATATTGTCTCCTAAAATATCACCAAGGTTAACATTTATCGCTTCAAAATGGGCTTGTCGTTGAAGAGTAAAATTTTGACATGTACACAGGTTGCTCCTGTAGTGCACCGTGCTGCGCCATCCTATTCTGTGATGCATATATGTCAGTATCTACCTCTGGACCATAGGAATTACGCTTTACTGTTAAAATGCAGTTGCATCTAACAGCACCTTGTAGAGGAATTGCATGTCGAAAAAGTTTACAACTCTTCTGCTATATACAAATTAATTCGTGTAACCTTCCGTTTGTCGGAATCATTTTCATCCTTAAATTGTCATAATGCAGGCAGTTCGAAAATTATTAGACATATTACAAAATTATCTTAATATAAATAAAAGTCATTGTGGGTATGTTTGTATGTATGTTCCACATCTCCTCCTAATCCACGGCACCGATTTCAACCAAACTTTTCAGACTTATTAATAAAGACAAGGGGAAGACACCTGTGAACTTTTCAAAATGAAAATGTTAATTAAACAGTCAGTTAATTAGAAATTAACCGAAACCGTTTTTCCGCAGTTACTTCGGAGCAAATTATCCCTCAAAAAATATTTTTATACCAACTTAAAGTTCAAAATTTTACCTTTTCAATGATACCAATTATAAATCTGTGACACTTTTCTTTCAATTTTTATTAATTTCAAAATTTAAATAAATTATTGAATTGAAGCAGACGATTTTGAATGAAATTTATAGCTTCTCCGTTGCTAAGCAACGGTGAGACTTTGAACTACTCTGCCTTTATTTTTCCGATATTTCTGTTTATTTTGTATTTCTTTATTATTTTCGTGCAATTTTTTCTTTAATTTTAATAATTTTTCAAAATTTATTATTCAATGGTTGATGCAGTATATTTTTACCGTTCATTATTGAAAAGTACAGTAGTCTGACTAAGTGTGAAGTTGGCTTAAACATTATACCTCAAACTGAAAAAATAAATAAATTTACATTTCCAAAATATTTAATTTTCAAGACTTATTTTTGTTTTATCAAGACTTTAAAGGAAGTACTTCGCATTTTGTGTTACTTTGATATAATTTTATGAATTTGTAAACTTGGTTTAGAAACGACGGCGAGATCTTTATATAAATAAAAGTCATTGTGACCATGTATGCGTGTGTGTATGTTCCACATCTCCTCCTAAGCAACTGGACCGATTCCAAACAAACTTTGCACACTTATTATTTAAGGCAAGATAAAGATCACTGTCAACTTTTCAAAGCCCAAAAGTTAGTTAAAATTTCAGTTTCTAAAAAATTTTTAAAAATTCGGCGAAACTAATTTTACACCTTATTAAATTATTAGTGATTCTTAGCTTATTAGTGACACAAATTTCATTTCCGTACACTTCGCTTCTCTCTTTTTAAAAATGTTTCAAAGTTAATTTTATACACAATTTGCACCAATATTTTTTATTTTTGAAGAACAAGAATAATACGAAGAAATGCTGCCAGAATACATTAGCAGAATTCTGGAAGAACTCTAAAAGAAAATTTTAAAAGTAGATGATTCACAACGGCGATAAACAATTTATATTAAGGACAACTCTTGATTTAGTTTATTTTCATGCTTTCAATTAATGAAAAATCAACAATTCAATTAATTGTTTCAGAATATTCATTAAAACCTTTCTTAAATTTCAGTATTTGTTAAGAAAATTGAAGTATATATATATAACAAATAATTTATAAAGAAAATTAACTATCAGCACTTTTTAAAAATCTTCTGGTTCAATTGATATTTTCATTTTAATAAAAAAAAGTTTCAGTTCGGAAAAAGTATTTTGTGTATTAAAATATTCTATATAATAGTAGTTTTTACATTAAAAATATTAGACGAAAGTATTTTAATCCGGAGCAATGCCGGGTGTATCAGCTAGTATAAAATAAAAACTAGAACATATAGAAACAAAATATCTTTACTAACTTATTATAGAACTACAAAAGCTAATAAATATCGATGTGAGATCCCTTGGTTGCGTGTTGCATGTCCAAGCGATGTTCGATTTCACGTCTGTATTTGCAAGCATCCGAGAAGCAATCAAATGAATAGCAGCTGTGATACGGTGCTTCAGTTCCTGCATATTAGCGTAAGGAATCCGAAACATACAATCTTTCACAAGATCCCACTTGAAAAAATCAAAGGGACCAAATTCAAATTAAGGTATGTGACTACCCTAAATTCCTCGTTTTGCAGAAAATTTTCGAAATTTGTTTTATTTGTTCATTTTGTGACACCATTTTGTGGTCCTACATCTAGGGTATCTAAAATAGTTTTTTTATTTTTTGTTTCTGGCTTAAATAAATAAAGTTATAGTATAAAATATCAACCGGAAGTGACAATTTGGATACTGAAGTGATAAGAGCATTAAAATACAAACAATTAGTTTAAAAAACACATTTAAATTCTCAGCAATATATTGTTCATAAAAACATAGATTTAGCTCATTTCCATTATTATTTTATGTTTATTGGCTTTAAGTGGGACGCTTTTTTTAAAAAATACCACATAATACGTAATAAAAAAAAAATTACTTTTGGCTCAAAACATTGTTCTATGTTAATTCATTATTTTTGAATTGTTACCTGTTCTCACGTGTTTTGAAGGTAATGTATCCATAGATGCTTAAAATTACATGAAAATTGGACAAAAGCAACAGATATCGACGACGCCACTAACATATCTACTATATACAAAATTATCTTAGAAAATCTGAAAGTTTGAAAGAAATCAAAAGTCGTTTAAAATCAACTAAAAGAGGGTTTGACTTGTAAATATGGCGAGTTTTAAGATTCTAAGATGTGTGCAAAATTTTTTGTACTCTATGAAAATCTTTAAAAGCGTTTTCTGAGAAATTGGAATTTTCGATATTTTTCTACACGGCAAACATAATTTTGGAAAATGTTTTTAAGATATTAAAATGAAATTTGGCCAAAATGTTTTATTTGTTTCTAGCTATGTTATGAACTAGAATCTAAGCTCTCTGCCTATATTTATTTATTTTATTGACTTTTTAGTGAGAAAAATCGATGATTTTTTTTTAAAAATTCGACTTTGTTCGCAAAGTTTGGAATATCTCCAACACCTTTCGAGGTATTAAAAATGGTTGGTATCTACAAGTTGGAACACACCGATTTCATCGCCAAAATGGTAACCTGAGGAATCGAGCGGATTAGTTCCATTGGCAACCCATCAGCTAGATTGCTTACGTCATGGCAAGCGTTTTGCGTGATTTGAGTTGTTTACATACTACGCAGATTTTTAAATAACTTAAAATATTTAATTAAATAATAAAATGTATTTTAATTAGTATGATTTCAATTAGTAAATAAATGACAAATAGAACTTGGGTTTATTTAGTGATGATATATTTTTCCGATCATATTAATTGAGAGATTTTTTCTTTGTCTTGTAATAAAAATCGTTTGCATGGAATTTTTGAAGTTGTACTTGTTTTGAACGCTACTAAGGGCAAATGTTCTGCTGCTAAATTAGAGTAATTAAAAGAAGCTGATTCCGTACATTCACTAAGCTAGCGAAGCTACTAGGATCCCACTTTGCTGAAAGCGAAGCCGCTGATGTTTTTTTAAGTTAAAAAAAATTTGCCCGGTGCCCACTTCAGATGCCGAAGGCATCGCGAGAGCTATTTTTCCTGCTTCATAAGAATAATTAAAAGTAACAGATTCCGTACATTCAATGAGCTAGGAAAGCTAGTAGTTCTGTTGCAATTCTACATTTAAAACGGGAGATAGTGCAACGACAAACCACAAAGGCAATGGGTTCGAAAAAAGATTAAACGATTAACTTTTAACTGTGACCGATGGTCGTTTGTTTACCATCTTGCTTTGGCGACTTGGCACGATGGCGCCATTTTACTAAGAGTGTGTTCCAACTTCTAGATTTCAACCTTAAAAATATCCTAGTTCATAACACAGATAAGCATGTTAGCTATATACTGTGCAAATATTGATGAAATATATTCAATACAACTTCTTATAGGAGGTTTGGCGTAAGTGCAAATTTTCACTAAAATTTTGCTAAAAATTGCCTATAATTTGAAAGTGAATTAAATTTCCAATGAAATTGCATTGTAATTCTCAGTTTTATAACTCATTTTAATAAAAAACATGAATGTTTCATTAAAAATTTAAAAATTTGAAAAAAAGTGCTCCGAAGGTAGTCACATACCTTAAATTGTCGTAATACAGAGACTTATTATGCCCGGGAATTATTAGACGCATTACAAAATTATATACAAAACTAGAAAATATAGAAAAAATATCTTTACTAACTTATTATAGAACTACAAAATTTAATAAATATCGATGTGAGATCCCTTGGTTGCATGTTGTATGTCGAAGCGATACACGATTTCACGCTTGTATTTGCAAGCATCTGAGGAACAATCGAATGAAGCAGCTGTGATACGAGTTCCTGCATATTAGCGTAAGGAATCAGATACATACAATCTTTCGCAAGAGCTCACATGAAAAAAACCAAGGGACCAAATTCAAATTAAATTGTCGTATTACAGGGACTTATTATGCCCGGGAATTATTAGACGCATTACAAAATTATATAAAAAACTAGAACATATAGAAACAAAATATCTTTAATAACTTATTAGCTTTTGTAGTTCTATAATATCGATGCGAGATCCCTTGGTTACGTGTTGCATGTCCAAGAGATACTCGATTTCACGCTTGTATTTGCAAGCATCTGAGGAGTAATCGAATGAATAGCAGCTGTGATACGGTGCTTCAGTTCCTGCATATTAGCGTAAGGAATC
>BGPR01031447.1:0-18043 GCA_013235015.1 Araneus ventricosus | reverse complement strand
CTGAACTTCTGAAAATAGTTCATGTGGTGAAGATTTGTAATTGGAAAATACTAAATTAGACTTCCAATTGGTATATATAATGTGCAAATAATTTATTATTTAAAATGGATTGCTACAGAGTACATCCTAGTGAAACACATAACTTCTATACATGCACTGTCGTGACCAACGAGATAAAGTTTCCCGTGGGTCAAGGCAATGTCCGCGCGGACTCAGGAATTTTTACGAATCCTCCGGCCTCGAGCAAACCAGAAGAAAGGCGGAACCACCCCTCGTTGTAATTTGAGCACTCCCCCCCCCCCTTTGCATCCGCTCCGCACCTGCATGCTGTCGTAAAACTAATCGGAGGAAAAAAGAAATTCTCTTAGCATCGCAAACATTTTGCTTTTTAAAAATTAATGATGATTAATTTAAATATTTAAGAATAGAAAACACGTCTTTCAAGGGACTGACCTAAAACGACGCATAATCGAAATTTTGATATACAACTTTGATTATCACAAATTTAATGCTTCTTCTGCAAATTCATTTAAAATCAATAATTTTATAGTCTTTTAAGATATTGCTAGTATATTACTACTGGTATGGAAATCAATAATTAAATTCATAAATTAAACATTTATCTTAAAAGTGAGGTAATTTGCGATGAAAGGTTGAATGTTGGAAATAATTTACCAATTTTAATACAGAATGACTGTTTCCATCTAACGCTGACGTCATCGATACTTTGTTATTCTGGACGGAAATTTGTCGACACGAGATATATATTTTTCTATAGAAAATACAATGATTTCAGAGTTAGGGTCTAGATTCATAGTTTGGAAAACCCTGACCTCTAATCTTCGAAAATGACAAATTTCAGCGCCCTGGCGAATATACTATTTGGTCGGGAGGGGGGGGGGACTGAGGTCAGAAAAATTCTTTTATCGTCGGGACGAATGTCAAATCTCATGGTGTATGTAAACCAAAACACTCTAACTTCACTGATTTTACTCACCAAACAATAAGAATCATAAAGATCAATACGATACGATAATTTAATAAAAAACTCAATGAAATTAACTAGGCAAAAAATGGTTCGACAGCGTCAACGATACAAGTGCGACTGGAATGAATAGAAAAGCGGTAGAATTTTCAAGCCTGTCTAGCTAGGAAGCAATGTTGTCACTAGTGACGAATCCAGGGGGCTATCGGGGTGCAGCCCCCCGCCCAAGATAAACAAGAATTCCTGATTTTATTTAAAATCACTTCAACTGTTTGTTCTTAATTTCCCTTTTTTTTAAAAAAATGATGAAAACGTGACAACATTGCTTTCTTTCAAATATTCAAGTTTAAAAAATACCAGTTTATGCAAGAACCCCCATCATTTAGCTTCTTTTAGATTGTACCGAAATTCACCAAATTGCAATGCCGATATCTTTCTGAATTATTATAGTATTAAACTGGAATTTTTATATAAGATGTACAATATATCCTGCTCTGAAGTAATGAAAGTAAAATTACGTTACGTTTCATACATGCACAGTAAAAAGTCATTTACTCTAAATATTCGTATTTCCTTTAATGTTCAGAGTATTTATTTTATATTTTAACACAATGAATCGCTTAAATATTGTCAACTGTATTCTGTAAGTTTCCTTACAATTTGGTTCAAAACAATGCAAGTTATAAGCAAAAGACGCGCAGAAAAATTTGGGACTTTTAAAAGAAACCTTTATATCTTCCCGAATATTTGTGCTATGTTTACGAAAATGCGTGTAAATATTATGCACATCAAACATAACCATTGATGAATGTTCATCAGTTTTCTTTGAAACGGGTTGAGCCGAATTTTTTTCTAGAGTCTCTTTTGTATAGGGCATGTTGCACGGGGCATGCCACAGCGAGGTCTAATTTACTGGGAGCACAAAAGTGATCTTTGGGACTCTGCTGAGTTTTTTAACTATCCATTCTGAAGCAACATGAGGGTTATTTTGACCAGTGGTCAGATGATGACGGCGACACCTGAGCCGGCACTCATCTCGAAACTTCCACATCACACAAGTGGGATGACTTTTGACTCTCAGCGTCTGATTTAACCTTTTGCGGACAGGTAACTTTTTAGAACACTCAGCGATAGGATTTGAATCTACAACCTCTGGTTTTGGAGATCAGCTTAAAGAGTGTTACTATGACCCAAAGTGAGACAATAAAAATATTTATCGGAATAGAAGTAAAAATCGGTATTAAATTGAAAATTTCAAACTCCGCATGTTTTTTTTTTATTATAAAATGCAGAGTTTTCTTTCGAATTGTACGAAATTTACAGAATACTTGGCAATACATAAAAGAAACATTGTATTGAAATTCGAAATAAAAAATTTGGATATTACGGGAAATATGAGCATTTGTAGTAAATAATGCTTTACTGCGCATACGGGAAATGCAGTTCGATATACTGTCAAATAGTTTTTTAAAATCCAATTCTGGAGAAATTCTTTTTGCTTCTTCATGTTTTTTCGGGTGCTGATTACGAAACTCAGGTTTGCCACCAATAATTTTTGTTGGAATTTCAGTTATAGCCAAAAAGTATGAAATAAATTTGTTCTAAAGTTTTTTTGCTTATAACTCAAAAACTATCAATTTTTAGTATATCATCATTATATACCAAAATAATCAGCAGAAAATTTCCGACAACTTAGGTCAATAGAACTTCTGCAACACTGCTTGTTTCTGAGCTGACGAGCCGCCACTGTCTCCACCCTGAGCTTCGTCGTGGGTGACCAGAGCATAAATGTACCCTGGTCTAGTCCATATTCTGGAAAAAAATCCCTCCACTGACGGTATCAACTCTCAGGGTGAGCGAAATTCGACATTTCCTTCACGTTACTTATTTATTTTATTCCTTCTGTTTTACAAAAGAGTTTTAAAGTAGGACTACGTTCCTACCATTCGAGTCTCAGGAAGGAATTTGATTCACACGCCAAACCGCCACAAAAAACGTTGTATGGGAGATAGTGTATATCTCGCATGAATGGGTGACGCGGTCTTCTTTATATCGGCAACTACATATGTTAAAAACATAACTAATGTCTTATTTTAGAGATAAAGATAATTGAATCCTTAAATAAGTTTTTAAAAAAAATCACCGAGAAAATTTCACTATTAGATAAGTATCAAATTAGAATATTTTTCCAACTCAAGACCCAACACAAGAGACTGACCTTTAAAACTTACATTGAGGGTATCTGGAAGAAATTAGGTATGGCGAATGCACAGCTCCACCCGCTTCTGAGAAAAAAAACCCCACAGACTTCTACAAAGTCCAAGTTGTGACCCCTCCTTAGTTTGAAGCGGATGATGAAAGACCGCAGGACTTTCCCCAACCCCCTCCTTCATATCTAACCGTAGAAGCCTCACCTGGGAAAAGGTCTGCATTCTCAAATTCTGCCGCATTGACAAGCACATGTGACTTCTACGAGGGGAGGGATAAACGCGTAGGTTGTCAATTATCTCAGAGGGAAGAAAACGGATTCTCTGGAAAGGGGAGGGTGGTTAATGTGCGCACCCCATCGCAGCATCCGTTTCAAGCTGATTTTAGCTCCCTCTCTGTTTCTCCCCAAAACTTTCTTCGAAAATGTTATAAAGTAGAAAGGAAGTAGGAACTAATCGTTGAACGGTAGATTTCTATAAATGCATGTAGGAACAAAACTTGTGAAAGATCGGATTATCGAAAATAGTGCTGCTTTTCTACGTAAAAGTCAATTTCTTAAAGTAAAAATTAGATCGAGCTTGAAATCGAGGTTTGAAGATATTTTGATAAGGTGGAAAATGTCTTTAACGATTTCTTATTATCTTCTCATTCAGTCACTGGCGGCGACATCTACTGAGCCTCTGAGAAGTTATTTCAGTGAAAGTTTATGTTAATTAAGTTCACATTGTACTAGTATATTTACGCTGTTGTAATTTAGTTTGAAAATGTTTTTTTAATAAATAATTCATTATTTTGTGATATTTTGAGCAAAAAGAGATGATAAGAAAGATTAAATTTAGCATAGATTGAAAATATTTTCTTCCATTTCATCGTAAATTAAGAAAATATTGTTTGGAATAAGAGGTGGAAATTTTTACTTTCCGTACACTAGAAAGTATTCTAATCTTTTGAAAAATCTGACCTCGAACTTTTATGAATTTGAGAATCGAAGAAAACCATGTTTGGAAATATGTCTGTCGAACATGATAAATAAAAAACGAGGAGCTAGAAGGATGAAATTGGATGCGATTCTTATGCCAAATTGCCGATTTCTGTCAAATTTCGGATTACATCTGTCTGCAAGAGTCTCTCTGTCCGTCCGTCCCCGTAGGTCAGTAATCTGATAACTCAAAACCTAAAGAGCAAATTGGAAGAAATAGTAATCACCAGAAATATCGATTGTAACAAACGGAATTCGGCAAAAAATTGACCGTCTGTTGGTCTGTATATTCTCAAGTTTATGAACGCGATAATTCATAAATTCAATGACGTGCAAAGAGATTAAATGAAATTTAAGATGGAATTTTCAAGGACCTTGCGGGAACAGAAGATATCAATCAATTTCCTTACTTTTCCGCCTTGGTTAATTTTTCAAGAGTTCGCAACTTTTCCGCGTTATAGCGTCATGAAAAAAAGAAATTTGATATTCTTTTGTTTGCCAACGCTATTCTTGTCCTAGAATAAATTTATTTAATTGTAAGCAATACAGAACAGAGAAAATATAGGTATTGCACCGTCGGTCTACTATACAGAGTTATGCAGCATGTTTGTGGACCCTTACAAAGCCTAGATTGACAGTTGCTGAATTCATCAATTATTCCCGCTACTAAGATTCCTTGTGCACGCAGTTCTTCCACCAGAAACCAAAGAAATTGTTTCGGAATCGACAAGCTTGTACAGAAAAATTATACAGAAGAATGGAAAATATTCGTTGGATAATAGAAAAGATTATCACATTTTTACGCAGTAATATCAATTATTGTGCAACATTATGAGAACCATTTAAAAATGCCTGCAAAGTGTTTATGTTTACAAGCATATTGAACTTTTCACTCCGCCGCTGCAGGTAGGCTCTTTTGAAACGAACCTCGTAAATTTTCAGCTGTGGTCAGATGACGAGGAGATCAGAGTCGGTACTCCTCCCCAAACTTCCACGCCACACCAGCGGGAAAAAGTTTAATGACTTGCATTTTCAGTATGCGTGGCAAACTGAAAATGATGAATTCAGTGGAACTTCGCTTTACGAGCATAATTCGTTCCCAAAGCTTACTCGTAATGTGGAACGCTCGTTGAGCAAAACAATTTTTCCCATATAAATTATTGTGAAATACGATATTACATTCCATTACGACAAAAAAATATTGTTAAAAAATTGCGTCTAGCGTTTATTTACGAAAAATTATATATAAGATTGTTAAGGTGCATGAATCATCTTCATCTTCTCTTTTATCGTTGAATCAACCAACACGGAATGTTGATATGATTTGCAGAAAACAAAATAAAAAACGTCGAAATAATAACTTTATTATTTACGACACATACTATAATTATCAGAGTTGAGTTCAATACTTCATTTAGAAATTTTATTGATTTTTCTAAGAGTTTTAATAGAGTTGTTGCGTTTTTATATGAATGCATACCTAATTCTTTTTCATGAATTTTGATACATACCTAATTCTTTGAGTTATGATTACGTTTTCTGAAATCTTATTTCTTTCTCTTTAACCACATTTACTTCAAATCTAATAAATTTATCATGTTAAGAGTCTTCCGTCCTGCAAATGGCGACCATATGCAAGTTCTCAAGGTGGCCCGGGTATCTAGAGTCACCAAATTTGGTAGAAACATACTATAAGAGAGTAGGAATATGCATCTCGGAAAGTTTTTAAATTTTAATGAAATAAAAATTAAGCACAAGAATTCGGAATTTTTTCAACTATAACTCAAAAAATATTATCACATAAAAATAATTTGTACACATTATTAAATTTCAAAGTTTTCATCTTTCAATATGATATCAGTTTAGTTGCTATGCAATTTTTTTCCTTAATATTGCAATTAAAAAAAATATTTTTAAGTATAATATTTAACTATACTTTGAAATGTTGCAAAGATAGTCAATCAACTTTCACTGCTCCAAATCAATAAATCTTATATTTGTCTTCTGATAAGAAAGAAGCACGATATAAAATTTTATTTTCACCTTATGATATGAAAACATTCTTTAATGCAATAAATGCGTGCATCAGTGGATGGAAGGGGGAGGGCAGTGGTCAACTTCAACGAGGGTATCTTCAAGCGAAGAGGGACGTCTTCCAGTTTGCCCTAAGCTAGTAGTAAAAATTCCTGAGCTCGCGTTTACCAAACATTGGTCCGGATTGAGACCTCTGATTCTCCTTCTCTGCGGCGCAGACAATGCATATTCCACGCACAGAAATTATGTGTTTCACTAGGATGTATTTAATACAAGTGAAGCACTCGGTGAGAACGAGAGAAAAAAAAATTGCATAAAATTTATGTATTTTGGATGAAAAAAGTTAATTAGTCATTATAAAAGTGCATGTGATTTGTTTGAATCGATAATTACTCCCAACTGTCCTATAATGATTATCAAGGCGAAAACTTTGGTCACTAAAAGGCTTAAATCCTATACAAAAACATGAAATAAAATCATCACTACTTCTTTCTAATATACAAATGTCTGTGCTATATTTTAAAATAACCTGCAAAAGATGAGAAATGTCATATTTATAAAAGAAATTTGCTTCATTTTAGTACACAAAATTTCATAAGCAATTTATTTTTTCTGGGCATTTCCAAGCTTTTGAAAGTTTTGCAATTCTTGAAATTATTTTCCTTCTGAATATAAAGCCTTCTACTCCGAAAGATATATGGTATTTATGCACAGTTTCCAGTAACTGCAGTGACTAATTGACGCAGATTCATTCATTCTATATAATATAAATCTAAATATGACTTATTATATATGATCATACAGAAACAAAGTAAACAAGACATATCAAGAAGCAAATCCTATGCTAAAAAGTCATTATTTGAACAATACAACCAAATATAAAACAAAATCTAAAGAATTGAAAACACTATAGATACCATGAACAAAAATTAAGTTTAAACATTTATATGCTCAACATGAAAAACTCTTGTTATTAAAGTATGAAAAGGCTATCCAAGTATAGGGTTTTCAGCAGCTTGCTGTGGACAAGTTTCACAGGTTAAAAAAATAAATAAAAGACTTGTAGAATGAATATTATTGAATGTTGCTCGGTGGAGAGATATCCCAGTGATATGGAAATGATATTTTCTCCGCTTAACATCCAAAGAAGATTAACATTCATAAAGGCGTTTTCTCTACGAGAACACAGCGACAATAAAAAATAGAACGATCCTAGTTTTAATTCCAAGAAACAACAACACAAAAGGATCCTAAATTCAAACTGTAATATAATGCAGAATGAGTTTTATGCAATACCATTTCTTGATGTTTTTCTTATATTTTAATTTTAGTACTCATGAGGCTTGAGACAACAAAATATATTTAACGAGATAACTGATTGAGAATGGTATTTTTAAAGATTTTCTTGAAATATCCGTGGAAGAAAAGTAAAATTGACAGAAAATCAAACCTCCTCTTTTAAACATAAGTGCAAATGCCATCTATTTTGATTTCAACGTCCAAAAGTTTCTGATTCAAACTGATTTTATGAGTTTTCTGAGTAGCAAGCTGCTAGATAAAACAATCAAACTATTATTAAAGTTCAAAAACAAACAAAAAAAAACTGCATGTCTTTTCCGAAAACTCAAAGATACATTTAAATATTTATGTAGTCATAAAAACAGAGATTTAATCTCACAAGACTACCTAACGAATGCTAATAAAAATATCTTTGAAATAGAAAAATGACAAATATGGCATATTCGCTGAAATCCGCTTGCGAACAAGTTCAGATGCAATTCCTCTAGCTACTCAGTATAGTGATAGTTTTCTCTTAGCCTCTTGCTCGCTCCCTTAGGAGAACCAACTGAAAAAGCCCCGGAGCTAATGATTAAATTGCAAGCGTTGGCTGCAACCCTGGCTGGTCCTGATTAGAACCGACCACTGGTTGACAAAGACAGAATGCGAGAATCCTTCTTACTCAATCGCCTCTTCTCAGAATGCTTTGAAGTTTGAAAATGCAGCAAGTCTCAGATCGTCATGTACGTTTATTGATTGTTTCATAAACACTACATAAAAATTAAAAAAAATAAATTTAAATTCTGCTTTGGACAGTGTTACAAATAAAAGTGCTTCCGTTTTACTGGTTTTCACTGACTACCTACTTATAAAAATATTTTTTATTACGGTAATTTATGAAATTATTTCTAGTAATTATTGCGATATTTCCTGAAACAAAATAAATATATAGCATCATTCAGATCATTTCAAATGTATTGCAGTACTTAAAAATGTGTGTTTAAAACAATAATCTCAATTAGTAACGTTATAATTTTGTTTCTTCAACAAGTATAAAAACAATTGTGTAAATAGGGAATCTCACTAAGGCGTCGGATTTCAGATAACGATTTCAAGTGTACGCAGTGATTAATTTTATTTTTATTAAATTTTATAATTTTGTATTTGTAACTAAACATCTGATACCATTATGCAATAACATTGAATGGCTGGACTGTCATTTGATGAACATTATGTCTACAAGAAACTGGATAGTTATCAAAATATATTTTACTTGAAGTCCATGATAAAACACAAATTTAGGTGAGAAATGACTCAATACTGATTGTTTGACTTAGCGAAAATACTCGCTGTGGGGCTAGAGAGCCGAGTTTGACATTAACAAGTTACTTTCAAGCTCTGTTCATAAAACGAATGCGAACCTAAATCCAGATTTAATTCAGATGAGAAAGAGTTCCAAATTTAAAATAGAAAACTATTGAAAGTAAGTCAGTCGTTGTTGCAAACCACTACTGGGACCTTCAAGAGTGTGATGACCGCGAACTGCTGTGTGAACTGTTATATTTTGTTTACAGAACTTTATTTTCGATCAGGAAGGACGAAAAGATACATGTCTGCAATTTTGAAGAGGTCAGGAGGAGAAGTAGAAGGGGGTGCAACGTCGCCCAGAATTAGCAGAGTTGACTTTGGATGAAGGATGTTGCTGGAGATTTCTTTTTATGACTCAATATGTTTCTAGGAAGTGTTGTGTCTACTCCATTGGGGGGGGGGGACATTTTCTTCGAGAGATTGTTGGGGTAGATCGTTGCCGTCGCAATATAGTACAGCATTTCGGAGTTTTATTGCAATCTAAGATCAATTGAGGAAATACATGAGCTTATACAGAATCCAATGACTATCAAAGGTTTTTCATTATATTTATTGAAAAATCTAGGTAAAGAATCCAATCTGCAAAGATGCGTACCGTATAAAATGAGTATATCACCTCTTCAACTCTTACCAGCTCAAGACTCGCGTAATTGCTACTCCGTAATGAAATTCCGTTCCTTTGCGTGCTGAAAGATTGCTTCCAGTACGCATGCGTGTGGAGATGACGAATTCTCTTAAAGAAAATTATACAGCCTGACAGACAGATCCCTTTAACAGTTTGGCCCGAAATTTTATACGAGGCCTACATTCTATACGAGTAAAACCAGTAACAGATTTTATCCATCTATTGGTGTTAAAAGTATAATCGTATATTTTAAAATTATATCTCCTAAACCCTTTGGCTAGATTTTAAAAATTGGTATGACGGTTTAACAGATTAATTATGATCTGTGACCAAATTTCATTTCAATCGGTTAAAGGGGCGTCCAAATCGCATATTCAATTGTTTTACCTTGATTCTCATGCAATGCGTACTGGTAGCAATCTCTGTGACGAGGAAGAGTTACGTCACTTTGTCCTTAGCCAGCAGAGAGGAAAAATCCGTACGCATCTCTTTGAAATGATATCTTTACGATATTTACAATCACTATAATCTACAAGAGAAACCTTCCATAGTTATTGGTTCTGCCAGTAAGTAGGTTCGAATCTTTTATCACGGGAGGAACTCGATAGGAATCCATCTCAGTCACTGATTGATAAAGATATTTTACAAAAATGATTTAAAATGCATTTTTGGCGTGCATTATTGATCTACTAGAGTAAATTTGCAAAAACGGTATAAAGACACATGTAATCAAACTAATAAATTAGGTTACGATGCATCGGTATTATTATTACCGTATAATTATTTTAATGAATGTTTTAACTAATTAATATGGATGCAATTACATAATTAATTCATTGATTAGTTATGATTATATTATTATACATGAATAATTTATGACCATTTTTAAGTTTCTTTTTCAATTTTAATATTTTTTCGAAGAAGTAAAAAATTTGTTCCTGAGATGTTAATAAAATGAAGACAAGTTCTATGATATCTAAGAAAATAAGTATTTATCCAGTTTTAATGTTGTGTTTTATGTCAAGACGAATTGCTTACAAATTTTGCTTATAATTTTTGAATAATGTGACTGACAAATTCGAGTTACTGGAACCTAGCTGAACCTAACCTAATTTTTTTCCTAGCTGACCCCATGCGTTGGCAACCCAAATTTAATAACAGGTAGAATTTGAGATTGAATAAAATTTTCTCTTTCACTTAAAGCCTCACATTTTCTCAACATTAGCATAATGACCATCTGGTGATCACTAAGGAAACAAGAAATAAGGACCAAAATGAAATATTTGTGAAATCAAAGGAAATGTATTAGGAACAGGCGAAATATTTTAGAAATTAATTTCCTATTTAGGTGTGTTCAGGATCGACTTGAGTTCTTCTGCGGTTTTAAAATAACATTTTTTCAAGACCATCCTTAAGTTTTAGTTTGTTGCAGCTTGTGTCTTTTGTCATCCGTGAAATATGAATGCAGAAATAATTAATTTAAGGTAGAAGCCTTCAGTGTTTCATATAGGCACATTAATTAATAACTACATAGGGTCCTTTGGGGTGCCCGAGGGTGAGTTTTTTCGCATTATCTTCAAGACAATTTAGTTTCTTGCTTTTATTTATTTAGAAGAGCCGCTGTTCGAACCTTTTCA
This sequence comes from Araneus ventricosus, assembly GCA_013235015.1. Lineage (NCBI taxonomy): Eukaryota > Metazoa > Arthropoda > Arachnida > Araneae > Araneidae > Araneus > Araneus ventricosus. Next base: position 6,929 of record BGPR01031447.1, on the reverse strand, counting down.
AATTATAATCAACTAACGTTTAAATTACAGAGCATTATTCTTAGTTTTTTTTTTTCATGTTTCGAAATTCTCTTGCAAATCAGTATGGCGCGATTTTTTTTTCTTTTTTTTCAGTTTGATGACTGACTCACAAATCAACAGCTCTAGCAACCCAGCTAAAAAAAATTTGCAGAAAATCTGCAGAAAATTTCTTTTTTTGAAGATTTCTTAAAGATTTCTGCAGATTTTTTGAAGACAGAAAAAATCTGCATTTTTTCTTCAAATTAATCTGCAGAAAATCTGCAGAAAATTTTCTTCTTATATTTTTCTCTAGATATTCTGCAGATTTTTTGAAGACAAAAAAATCTGCATTTTTTCTTCAAATTAATTTGCAGAAAATCTGCAGAAAATTTTCTTCTTATATTTTTCTCTAAATATTCTGCAGATTTTTTGGAGACAGAAAAAATCTGCATTTTTCTTCAATTTAATCTGCATAAAATCTGCAAAAATTTTTCTTATTATATTTTTCTCTAAATATTCTGCAGATTTTTTGAAGACCGAAAAATCTCTATTTTTCTTCAATTTAATCTGGAGAAAATCTGCAAAAAAATCCTATTATATTTTTCTCTAAATATTCTGCAGATTTTGTCAGACAACAAAAAATCTGCATTTTTTCTTCAATTTAATCTGCATAAAATCTGCAAAAAAAATTATTTTTATTTTTTTCTTTAAATATCCTGTAGATTTTGTAAGACTTTGCATTTCGTCTTTAATTCAATTTGCAGTTATTTAGCATATTTTCACAAAATCATTAAATTCGACCAATATCTGCTGATTTTTTGAAGATTTAACTGCAATTTCATAATATCTGCATTTCTATAAATACATATTTTGCACCATATTCTCTAATATTGCAGCTCTATTTTCCAATGGATATAAAACAAAATTAGAATGTAATTATCATTATTGTTTAATTCTACAGCAGAATTTCAAAAAATTTCCCAATGGAAAAATGTCTTAGGACTAAATTTTTTAAATATGCCACTGAAAAAATTAATTCTAAATTAATCTTTAAAATAAATATTTGAGGTTTTACCATTTTAAACATTTACCCCATAATTTAATTAATTTTCAATTAGTTTTCCAACTGTCTTTCTGACTATCTATTTTCCTCGAAAAAGAAAGGAAAAGTGGAGCCTTCGCCCTTTCGATGGAGAGAAGGCTTCCCAGAAATATAGAAGGTGAAAACGAATTTATTGAAACTGAGAATCTAAATTATTGAACAAAAATATTACTAATCTCATCTGTTACACGACTACGACTTTTGAAACAAGTATTCTGACCTTGGTTGATTTTTCACCACTAGATGGCGCCACGAGAGCCATGGTGACACTATCACTTAAATAGATTAATTTATCCTTACCTCACGTATGCCGACGTGGCCTTGTGGTTAAGACATCTGCCACTGAAATCGCGCCTGCTTATAGGATCGCGGGTTCGAATCCCAGACAAGAGCCTGAAGTTTCGTCACATTCCACATCGTATGAGTAAGTTGATTCATAAATTAAACTAATAATTGAAATTAATAACTAAACCTTGACAGTAAAAAAATCTGCAGGTATTTGGAACATATTTTTTTCTGCAGATTTTTTGCGGATTTTTTTTAGATGGGAAACTTTTTAATACAGTATTTAAAACGCATTAAAATTTTAAATGCTTTTAACAATTTTGTTTAAAATTAATTTTAGTTGCTTATTACCATAACAAAAAATGCATGCAATTCGCATTTTATTATCTATTTAAAAAGATATCGCATTAGATGTTTAATGTAGTCGTAATTAAAAAGCTAATGAAAATTTGATTTCAGAAATTAAATTTTCTGCGAGTGCATTGAATTCTTATTTTATTATCTATTCTTAAGAACACCGATTGAAATATTTAATGCAATCGTAATTTGTTTTATAAAATATCGTCTGCGCCTCTTATTTCTGTAAGCAGAGCGTGTTTTTATGCCTGTCATTATTTGAATCAAATTTTATAAAACTCAGCTCCATGAAACAAGATCAAGCATATCGCACTGAAACGGTCTAGAAGAGTATGTTTTAGAATTTTAGAGATTTTGTATCAGTAGAACAATTAAATAAAACACAAGATGTGGTAAACAGTATCTAAAACATTTTAATGAGGCGACGAAAAACAAATGACATGGTGTGAGAATTATGAAATTTTAAATAAAAGAATTTAAAGAAGGTAAAAGGAGGCATTAGAGGACGCTGGCAAAAACAAACCAAATGCAAGGATCGAACTCGGGGCAACCATGTGGCGGGGAGGCGAACGCACGAGGGAGACCGAAAGAGAACAAAAATGGCGGCCGCTACATATTTTTTTTTAGAAACGGGACTGCAACATTGCAACAAGTTGATGTGGTGGATGTTGCATGTGTGTGTTATCTTAATAGGGGAGAAGCAGTAAACAACTAAACAGAAATGTGAGGGGAAACCTACAAATACATCTCTGGTGCAACCCTGAACAGGTTCCCACTGGTGTAGTGGGCTTGTCGCGTTTCTTACAACCCCTATACCCGTGGTTCTATCTTCGCTTTGGTTTGTTTTTGCCAGAATCAACAAATGTCTCCTTTTACCTTCCTTAAATTCTTATACCATTTGTTTTTTCTCATCTGATTAAAATGTTTTGATCTTGTGTATCATCTTGTGTTGTTCTTCTTATACAAAATTTTTTAACTTCTAAAGCTGAACGTAATCTAACGTATGAATTCTTATGGCTCATTCTAAATGAAAAATACGTGTCTCTTCCAAGAATGTAATGAAGCCTCTGATATAGTACAGATCAACATTCATTCATTCAAATAATTGACAGATAATTTCATACAAGAATGACTTCAGATACTTAAATACAGATCATATCTTCAAGATTTTAAGTATCCTTGCAGCTATAAAAAAATATATCATCTTTTATTTATGCTTTAATTAATTTGTGTTTAAAATCGGAGCATTACTTCTAAACTATAGAATCCTGTATGGAATGATAAGAGAATTTTTATATCGGAGTTTGAAATTTTTATAATAAATATATGCACAAATTAAAGAAAAGAATATCCAAACAAAAATCTGTTAGTTTCTTTATGATGAGTTATCTTTATCTGTTAGTTTATGAACAATTTAGTCTATGAATTATTTATAGCTGAGGAATACAGCTGAAATCCATGTAGTACTTTTATTCACCATGTTAATAATTCATTAGTTGTAGTTACATAGATGGCAGCACGCGACAGCCTGGCAGATTTCTTCTGTCTTCAAAAAATCTGCAGAAATCTTCAAAAAAAATATTATTTTCTGAGATTTTTTTTAGCTCGGAATATCAGTTACTGAAGTTAAACCTCGATTTTCCGAGCATTTATCAACCGAAGTCTCTTTTAACCGAGACAGAAATTCGAACTGTGTTTTTCATTTTTTTTAATAGAATCAGTGAATTGTTTAGAAAAGTGTGTCAAAGTTGGCATTGGAGTCAATTTTCGCTGACTTTCACAATCAGGAGGTTTATAAAATGTCGCTATTGGGAGGTAATATTTTATAAATCAACAAGTTATTTACAGAAAAAATAATTACTCTGTTCTATTCCTAAGCACTTAAATAGTGATATTTATTTAATTGTGGATTTTAGAGATTTACATTGACTGGTTATTGAATAATTGTTGCATATTTCTCTGTAATTATAGAATTGTTTTTTGAGTAACACACAGTTCCTTTGTTGCTATTAAATGCTTCAGACTTTGTGGGATGAGCTGTGAAGGTTCTTTAAATTTTCTTTTCTAAGTAAAGAAATTCAGTTGAAGCATAGGGCCCCAGTGATAACTATTCAGATCTTGGATGGATCGGGCCATCCTCTGCCCGAGCCTTTTGAGGTAGAAAACAACAGGGCTAAATCTCCTGATCTGAGTGGGAACCATAGAGCCATTATTTGCTCTGAGGGACAATTCAAGGTAAGGGCAGTTTTCTAACTGTTTCTTTATCATTTCTTGACCAAACAGAAAAATGAATGAAAACACTAAACTGAGTTCTTCTAAGGACTTCCGACATTGTGTGCTCCAAAGAATGTTGTGGTTGACTGTCAATTACGCGTGCATCGTTTTGTCACCGGATACAGCGTGGTACGTTTGAAAGCCATAGAACTGAGTTCCTGGAATAAGATATGCAAAAATGTCGGTACTGTAAAACCGCAGTTAATAACGCAAAGAATTTTCTGAACAGCTTGCTCATGACATGAACACTCTGAACAAGGTATTTCAAATTAGTGGAACGCAAGTGGGCCACTATGAGGAAGTGGGTGGCCCGCGGCCCTAAAGTACTTGTTATAACAATTTTATAACAAAAGTTTAATGAGCATTTCGTTAAAGGTTAATTTTGAAGATTACTAATTGTAATTACTTTTTTGACAACGTTAAACAGGATGCGATGAACAAGACGTTAATTAGTATAACAAAAACTACTTTATTAAAGACACAATTACTTTTAACTCGGAACGACTGTTGTCAGATACACTTCTTTATATTATAACCGCGTGTCTCATTGCTAGCAATAAGGCACTAATTATACATTATTATTAATCGCGTTTTAATGATACACACCGCATAAAACCCTCAAAAGAAAAAAATTAAACATTAAAATTGAATTAAACACATAATTCCTGCGCGTGGAATATGCATTGTCTGCGCCGCAGAGAAGGAGAATCAGAGGTCTCAATCCGGACCAAAGTTTGGTAAACGCGAGCTCAGGAATTTTTACTACTAGCCTAGTGCAAATCGGAAGACGTCCCTCTTTGCTTGAAAATACCCTCGTTGAAGTGGACCACTGCCCTCCCCCTTCCATTCACTGACGCACGCAGTTGCGAAACTGATGAGTCAGTCTGGTAACTGCCGAGCTGTTCGTAGAGGAAAGAGGTTCGAAAGTGTTTGTCCGAATTGCTCCAGGCCAGGAGGAAAAAATTCCTCAGCCCGCGCGGACCCGGTCAATGCGTACATGTACTCTGTTTAAACCAAGAAAAAGAAACATGCATGAAAACGATATTTTGCATGAAAAAGACTTTACGTTCAAAACTGAATTCCGGCCGCGTTTTCAGTTGAACTTGCCTATGTCGTATTTTTTCAATATTATTTTGTTTACTAATATTTCATGTCCTGAAATCAACTGGAAAAATAGTAAAAAAATCCTTTCTGAAAAATATACGTTTTATTGCCCTCCGAAGCCTAACGTCCCTATTTAGGCAAATGACAAGAAATTAAAAAAAAACTCCTATAAAAATATAAAATTATGCGAAATTCTAAAAACAAAAGATATTCTTATAATTGTATTTAATGATATATTTCTTAAATGCAAGTAAATTAATAAGTAAATGATTGAAATGAATGATTCGAAAAGAAAAATGTTGCATTATCCACCGAACCCCTCATATGTGCTGCCATCGACTGAACAGAAAAGAAACAAATTCTTAAAAATACTTTTTTTGCAAAATATAATTTGAAAAAATAATTCCCGTGAGTTCACGATGCATTTTCAGAAGCGTCCCTTGCTCGGAATTAATAGGTTCAGCATTAGAAATCGAATGAAGTCATGAACTCACACAGTTTAGTTTAGCTATATTAACGTCCCGATTCGAACGAACACGAGGGCTATTTCAGAATGGACGTCGATATTTCAAACCGCGGTCAGATGACGAGGACGACACCTGATCTAACAACACCCTCGCAAAACTTAGAAAATTAGGAAGGGATTAAAACGTTACGAGGTCTTTTAATCTTAGGATCTGGATTATATTTAGGAATATCTTTAATTGCCTCGTTTTCATGAATATCAATATTATTAAAAATTTTACTGCCAAGTCTGATAACGAATTCCTTGAAGGAAGGGTATTCAAGGGCTTTTAAAATTTCTGTATTTGAGATGAACCATTTAACATCACATACGGTTCTGATTGCAATATTATGCTGAGTGATCATAATTTTTAAGTTAGATATGGCAGCATATCCCCACACCGGGCAAGCGTAAGTGGACGCAAATAGGCAGAGTAAATAAGTCATTTGTTTTCCCTACTCATTGCGGAATTCCGAGATAAAATTGGGGAAGAATTTACGTGTTAAGTCTCGGAATTTCTGTTCCAGATAATAGAAATGGGGTTTCCAGGTTAGTTTCCTGTCAAAATAAGGCCTAAATATTTACATTCCTGAGACCAGGGAATAATTTTGTTGTGCATTTTAAATCGGGGGGAATTTAAGAATGCTCTGGTTTTTAGAGAACAGAACGGCTTCAGTTTTATAAACATTAATTTCAATCTTCCATTTAACAAACCAGTCTTCAAGGGTTTTCAGATGTCTATTCAAAGCTAGATTCATGAACTTTGGATTTTTGTTCCTTGCTAGTATTGCCGTATCATCGACGTACATGCAAAGCAATGTATTAAATTGTCTAGGAATGTCTTTAATATACAGGGGAAAAAGAATAGGTCCGATTTTCGAACCTTGTGCGACTCCTGCTACATAATTTCTCTAATCACCTGATCTGTGAAAACTAAAAAAAAAAAAAATCATTAAGCTTTTGCTTTTCAGAAGCAGGTATAAGCAGTTTTTTCATCATGAATGTAGGTCCGTATCAAAGTTTGGACCCAATCCGTCGAAGGATTGATTGTCTGTCGGTCTGTATAATCGCATACTTTTAAAAATTATATCTCCTAAACCCTTTGGCTTAGATAAAAAAAAAAAATTCGTATGACGGTTGCTAACATTAATTATAGATCTGTGGCCAAATTTCATTTCAATCGGTTAAAAAAGGGCGTTCAAATCGCATATTCAATTGTTTTAATTCGATTCTCCTTGCGCATGCGTACTGGTAGCAATTTCTGTGCACGCGGAAGGATTACGTCACTTTGTCCTTGAGCCG
>BGPR01031446.1:0-18044 GCA_013235015.1 Araneus ventricosus | reverse complement strand
CCCCCCCCCCCTTGTCACAATTTCACAAACCCCCTCTAAGCGTGACATCATTTGTGGACGACCCCTAACAAGAATTTCATTTGAAGTTACAAACATTCACCCAATTTTCAAGTTTTGAAATATGAAAACCATCCTATTGATGCAACATAAAAATTAATGTAGAGAAATAAAGTCACTTAATTCAGTATTTTACATCCTTCATGTAACAATTTTTTATATAAGAGTACCTTTACTTAAAAAAAATCTGAGTGTACCAGTTGAAAATTTCAGTATATTTTTTAGCAGCCACAATTTTCGGTACACACTAACATTTAGATGATTAATTATAAAAGTTTCCAATTTCCCATTAATTAACCAACAAGTGGAGTAATAAATGTTGAAAGCGTAATAACAGAATTTTTCCAATTATATGAATTATAGTTAAAATTTTATAAATAAAACTAAACAAGAATTTTTTACTTTAAACTACTATTAAATTTTCCAGGAAGTTATTTGCTTACTTATATAGCGCTACAGCAAAAATCTAATTATTCTTTAAATTATATTATATTTTTTTAAATTTTAAAAACTTTGTATTAATGCAAATAAACATGGTTAAAGTTTCACTATTTAGACTATTATTATCAAAGAAAAAGTAGTGATTATAAGGATCCCAAATCCTGACAGCATGCAGATAAAAACATGGAGGAAATGAATGCACACTAAAGTTCCAAGAAACAAATAGCAGAGGAATATATACTGTTACAAAGCTATAAAGATAAGACCCAGAGATGCTGATCTTGGCGACAAAGGGAATTTTCTAGAAGGACCTCGAACTTTCAACCTATTTCTACTGGCTTCATGAACTTTCTAGAGATTACATCACTTCCTATGTAATGAAGTCACTTCCTGTTGAAAAGTATAAAAGCAAGCTCTCAAGCCAAGAAGAGTGAGTTGGAATTTGATCAGCAAGCAAGCTGGTGAGCTAACAAGAAACCTTCGAGCGCTGTGTTGAGATTTATTGGTAGTATCTGTTGTGAATCTTTACTAGTGCTATGCTAATACTTGTGCTACGTTTCTTTGCTTGGAATATTTGTAAAATAAAGAGCTTTATTTTTTTAATCCTGCTTATTGGACTGCATTCACATACACCCACAAGACAATTTCGTTACAATACTAACAACCAAACATAATAATTCAATTATAATTGGAACGCACATTAATTATAAAATGGTATAAGAGCAGCAGATAGTAACAATTGCCACAAATACATTTCTCACAATAAAAAAAATTATTAATCCATATAAGGTAAAAATTCTCCGGAAAATGATCATTCTGACCAGATATTTATTTTTGCTTTCATATTTAAATATTTGTTTTGAATAATTCATTTCCCCATGTTTTTAAATGCATTCCACCAAAATTGAGTATTCTTATGGTTGTTGTTGTTTTTTTATCCTCCCCTTTACAGTGCGATATTTGAGATACCTGAAATTTTCAAACAATTTTATATTTATGTAAGTTACACCCTATAACATCAAAGTAATAAGATAACAAGTAATATAAAAAAAAATTTAAAGTCAATTCCTACTTTAATAATTAATAGTTTTCGAGATATAATGAAAAATGTACTGCGCATGCGCAAAGATATGGCTAAAATATGGGGGTGCTTCGATGATCCCATGGGCCAACCATATACCCAAGAACCAAGTCTGTAATGTTAATAGTTTTCGAGATATAATGAAAAACGTACTGCGCATGCGCCATGCAAAATATGAAATGACACACAGGAAGGCGAATTAATATTGCATTGTCATCTAGTTTTGAGCTATGTTTAAAGTTTCAAGTCTCCAGCTCATCGGGAAGTTAGTTTAAAATCGATTGCAAAATTTGAACAAGATATATAAATAAATATATATATAGGGAGAGTGTGAACTAATAGTAGGAATTGAAAAAAAAACTAACCTTTCAGTTCTCCACTGATTTGATTTGCGATTCGTTCGCTGGGGGTTAAAGTGGCATAGGGATCAATCCTGGATCGCTGATGAGGAGCAAAAGTGCTACAAGTGTTGGTTTGAGTTGAATGCAATGAGTATTCTTCTTGTTCCACAGGCATAACTACATTAGATAAGCATAATGAACCAAATTGTTAAGCAAGAAAAGAGGCGTCTCTCTACAACCGAGCTAAAAGAAATAGCAATGCTTAATCCCAGATAGCACGTAAGTATGCAGCAAGCTTGATTTTGACTTGATATTACCTTGTCATCGCAAATTTGACACGTCAAGCTTGAAGCGAACTTGTAGCAAGTTCGCCGTGACAACTAGCGCCACCTCCTTGCAATGCAAGTTTGCGAAACAAGCTTGATGCAAAGATAGCACAAAGAGATAATTATCTTTTCTCTGTTTAAAAAAAAGCATCCGATTTTTAATAGCATCTCCTAGACCGTCCTTTTTTTTATTAATTCAATAAATCAATGATAACTTGTAAAAAAACTAACTTTTTATAAAAAAAAATTTTGAAACATTTTCCATCTTTTTACTAAATATAACACTCGCACTTTAAAGAAAACTATATCGCCTTTTTCTTAATGTTGAAATTTTAACGTTTACAAACAAAATTAAACCGAAAAAACAGTCTTAACAAATAATAACTTGTACATTTTGTCCCATTTTAAAGTAATTACTTTTGAATTCAAATTTCATAATTTATTCTACTAGCAAAACGTAGTTATTAGCGAAAATCGCTCTCTCTTTGACTTCAAATCATATTCTCAACTCAAAAAATTAATGAAATCAAGAAAATAGTTTAAAATAAATCGTATACGAATCGAATCGAACGATGTATTAGCGAAATTATCTCCTCCTCTCAGAGTTTAACTGGCCGAATGGTTAGCGCGTCTGCTTCGGAACCGGTAGATCGCGAGTTCCATCCCGGGTTGTGTTCGTACTCTGTTTTTGCTGTATTTTGTAATGAGTTTGCAATGCAAGTTTGCTGCAAGTTCGTCCCATGGTGACTTCGAAGCTTGCGTTAACTTGCTGCAAACTTGTTTCACACTTGCACTCTTGTCATGTCAAACTTGCTGCAAGCTTACAGATTTGCAGTGCAAGTTTGCTGCAAACTAAAATTGCTATCTGGGATAACACTTAATGAAAAAGGATTGACAAATACCTCTTGCTGGAACAGTCATCATATCATTTGCATTCTTCAACACAGACTGAATGGGTATGGCAGTCTCCTGAAAAATACATTTTAAAACATTAATTCTAAATTCAACAAACTGACAAAACAAATAATTTGAAACATAGAAGGAGCAAAGAAACTTATACAAATTTCTAAAGCCTATAGGTATCTAGAGACAAAAATATCTTTCGTGCACCAACTGTATTTAATAAAATTTTATTTACAAAAATTCAAAACTATGTAGTATTATGCACAACCCATTTTTAAAAAAAAATAATTAACAATTCCAAAACCCCTGTATTAAGCAGCATTTTATCTATTCTTATCAGAACCAATTCTTCATCCAGAGAAATCCATCCAATTTAAAAATATCAATGAATAAATTATTATAAAATCTATTTACTCAGAATTATGTTTATAAAATTTAAACAGCACAAATGTAGCATATTATTAAATATTTTACTTTTATACCATTTTTCTGAATGTTGTATAATAGAAATATTTTCTATATAAAACCAGCGGGAGTGGTCTCCCCTAAACTTTCTCGCATACTTCCTCAAAAAGGTGCTGTTTCCCTCCCCCCTGCATGGATAAGAAAATTCGAACCTACTGTAACCCAGAATCCAGTGACTATCGGAAGGTTTTTCAGTGTAGATTAAAGTGATTATGAAATATTTAGGTAAAGAATCAATTTCAAAGAGATGCATACCGATTAAAACGACAAAGTGACGTAATCCTTCTGCGTGTACAGAGACTGCTACCAGTATGCATGCGTATGGAGAATCGGATTTTAAAAATTAATTATACAATTTGAACGCCTTTTTTTAACCGATTGCAACGCAATTTGGGTACAGACCTATAATTAATATTAGCAAACGCCATACCAATTTCTATTTATCTAAGCCAAAGGGTTTAGGAGATATAATTTTTATAAGTATGCGATTATACAGACCGACAGACAGTCAACCCTTTGACGGATTTGGCCCAAAATATATCATCATGAATGTAGGTCCGCATCAAAAAGTGCGTGCCACATTTTATCCATCTAACTATTCAAGTTTTTGAGTTATAGTGTTCACATGACCGTGGACAGACAGACTTCCCATGAACGGATTTTGTTCAAAATTTGATAGAAACCTATAAATGGTGTGTAAAGATCACATACCAAATTTCATCCCCATAGCATAGTTTTCGAGTTATCATGTTAACAGAAACACAGGCAGACATAATTCTAAAATTGTGTTTTTCGGACTAGAGAGGTCTAAAACGTGGAGATTCGTCAAAATCTGGAGTTCGAATTTTTTGACGATTACAATACTTTCTCTTTGAGAAAGTAAAAATCAACAATGTACTGAATATTAAATAGTAAGATCTTAAAAAGTACATAACTTAAAGCCTTTCAGAGCTTGAATTTTTTTCAAGGGAATTTAACATAAGCAGATGAATAATCAAATCAATATTATCGCATTATAAATAAATGACATTTTTTTATGACTGCTAAACCTAAGGTCTGCAATAAATTTGTTTCTGGCTTTTTCTCTTGCTCCCATTACATATAAGGTTAGGTTATATTAACGTCCCGTTTTGAAGCAACACGAGGGCTATTTAGGGACGGACCTCATAATTTTGAACCGCAGTCAGATGGCGAGGACGACACCTGAGCTGGCACCCAATCTCTAAACTTCCGCGCCACACCAACGGGAGGACGTTTGGCCACTACGTACGATTTAGCGTGCAACAGGCCCCATACACGGTGGATCTTCAGTGGAATCGGGTTTCGAACCTGCGGCCCTCCATTCCCGAGGTCGAGACCTTACCACTAGACCACAGCGACCCTCCATTACATATAAATGGAGTCATAAGGAAAACCGTTGATAGCCATCTTTATAATGCACAAAAGATTTTTAAGAAATATGTTCTTCCTCGACACTGGGAGTCTCGAACCAGAAGCAAAAATGAGTTGGAGAAATCAATAATTAGTTCTCTAGGGTTTAGTTTAGTTTCAGTTATATTAACATCCCCACATGAAGCAACACGAGGGCTATTTTGGGACAGACCTCATAATTTTGTACCATGTTCAGATGACGAGAAAGACACTTGAGCTGGCACCCCAATCTCCAAACTTCTGCACCACACTCCATGATTGGTTGGGCTTGCCTGGGTCAAGGTTCACGTCGGGATCCCGGGCAATGAGCTCGCCGCTCACTTCTCCAAATTGGCTAGTGTTGAAGGTGAGGGGATGAATATCCCTTCCTTCTTTGTTAAATTTACACTTAAAAAGAAATTACTAGAAGATTGGCAAATTTATTATGGGGCATGTGAAACAGCTTCTGGAAACCGGGTCAGGGGTTTTGTTCCTCGCGTGGATACAAAAACTTTAATTAAAAGTAAATATTTGTTATATTTTTTAACGGGACATGGACCATTTCCCTGCTACCTCGGCAGATTCAAAATTTTATCTTCCCCTCTTTGCGAATGCGGGTCACTTGGAGTTCCTGACCATTATCTTTTTGACTGTTTAATGACACGGGATCATTACTTAAAGAAGCCCTCTTGTGAAGCCAAGAGTTTGTGGCTTAAAAACGTAATGTCGACTGTGGCTAATCACGAAAAACTTGTGAATTGTTTTAAAGTTAGTGGAGCGATTTGTGATCGCTTGAGTAGGGTGTAGCTGGTCTATCCCTTTTTAAATTTTTTTATATTTTTAATGACATAGTTTGTGGAATTTCATGTTTAATTGAATATATATTGGATATTGGATTTTAATTATTTTCAATTTTAATAGTATGCTTCGAGTTGGTCATTTTGGGAAGAGTTTGTTTGGCCTTGTCATTCTGAGATTTTAAACATTTGAAATTAAATTTAAGCTATTAGGATTTTTATAATGGTTTTAATAATTCCCTTTGTGTGTAGAGTTTGTGTGTTCGATTTAATTTGTCTGTGTCTGTTTTGAGTGTGGTTTTGGGTTGACTTTTTTTTTCTATTTGCGCTGCATCTCACACATTGTATCTTATGGGTGGAATGCCATTGATAAGTAAAATTGGGAATGTATTGTTTGTTTCTCCCCGGCCATGGTAAATTTTTATTAGTAAATAACTTTCAATCCATATGCTGTTATTTGCATTGTCTCCATGGTCGGGTGAGCCCTTGTAATGTGAGGCTTTTATATAGGTTAATATGTATTTAATTTCCACCCATGTTGTGGGGTGTAGTATGCATATATGAGGAAAAACTTTTAATAAATGCGAGTGGGGCTGGTGTCCTCCTGCTGCTTGCTGGGCAGTTCTCTTCCCCTCCGACTCTTTAATGCCTTAAACCCAGTATGGTAGGCTGGGTCGGGGTGGGTTGTATTGCACCACACTCTGGCTCCGATTCTGAAACTTTACCACTAGGCCACTACAGCCTCTTAGTTCTCTTGGGAAGAGAGTTCTAAAAATTTTTTGTTGGAGTGAGCAATGTTTTAGTGGTAAATAGCCTGAATTAAATTATTTTTTATAATATGAAAGGTTAAGTTCTGTAGTGTGATGCTAAAATGGATATGATATCGCAACATTTTACAGAATTAAAAAATCTACCCAACATTGTGCATTAGATTTCACTTCTTTTGATAGATTAAAAGTTACTATCAATGGCATGCAGTTTTTTTAATATACAGCTGGAAATCACAACACATAAATTCTATTATTTCAAACAGATTTAACATTCACATCCCATTTCTCAAGGGATAATATTTTATACCATATGAAAAAAAAGACATCATATAATAAGGAAATGAGGATACAACAGTGTTTAGAGGAATAATTTAAATATACACCCTTGAGATTATCTGAGAGACTAAATGCACGATGACAAATGCGAGATTATGTGAAATAATAGCATGCATTTGAAACAAAGGTGATTTACTTACCCGACGAAAAATGTAGTAAGGATAGAGAAGCTATTAAGAGAGAAATAACAATAGTAAGTTCCCAAAAGAATTAAGAGAGAATAGAGAACATACACCAAAACCATGCAGAAAGATTTAAAAGGTATCGGGATAGTTTAAAATTCTTGAGATTATTTTAAAACCAGAAGTATATTAAAATTAATTTAAATATTAAAAGTAAAGGAAAAGTAAATTATTAAGCTGAACATGCAGATGGATTTCCATCCTTTTCATTCTTATGATGAAAAATTGTGTTAATACTATCTTTAGTGTTATATTCTAACATATTAGGTTTTTCTAGTCTGCTATAAAAAGCAGTTTTGCATAACAACACAGAGATTCAGTAAGTTGAACTATAAAACTCTGGATCCCAAATGATATTTTAGACAATGCAAGAACAATATGTATACTATAAAAGAGAAATTGTTAAGTGAAAATATGTCTTTTTTTCCCTTTCCATTTTCTGATCGGTGACTTTTTCTCCTTTCAAAAGTAAATATACGTAATGCAATGTTTGTTATGTATTATCATAATGTAACTAATTAACAAATGTTCAAAAAGAGTTCCACAATTATTGTAGAATGGTTTTCTTACGGAATATTTAAAGCTTAAGGCATTGAGAATTTTCATCAAACAAGTAATAAAATAAATATTGTTTTTTGCAGTCAGTTAATATTTTACTCAAAATTTTAAATTTCATGCAAATTTATTTGCATGGATTTAGTTTTAAAATAAAATGTGAGCAATGTTTCCATAAGTTCGTAAATGTAAATTTAAGGAGAAAATTCTTAGTTTCAAAAAACATTCACAATCATAGTAAATTTATTGGTAAGTTATTAGATGATCATCAGATTTTTGAATTGACACAAGAATTTTCAAATAGACTTCATAAATTTGAAATGAAGTTAGATGATGACAACAATAGCTAAAGAAATAGTGCTTCATTCACCAAATTTCTTTATCATATAAATATGCTGAGAAACTGTAACTTGACCAATACAGCCTCAATCAATAAAAAAATCATAAAATAAAGCAATGAAGACCAACATCTTAGTTATTTTCAAATTAGTTTAGTTTGGTTAGATTAACATCCTGTTTTAAACCTGCACTAGGATTTTTTTAGACAAACCTCATAATTCTGAACAAAAAATTGAGTGATCTGGGCTAGAATTATTTAGTGCCCCATCAGAAATCATAATGAGGGAATTTAGGTGCCTATGCCCCAAAAAAAATAGATACCTAACAAAATAATTGAACGAAAAAGAAAAAATGTCACCTATTCTCTGATAAATGCTTTATAGTATGTGGCACCATTTTATATTTAAAATTATGATTGAATAAATTTTTTGGTTCAAAATTAAAACTGAATCACTATAGTAAATTTCAAGGGGCACTGAATCAAAGTTGTCGCCCAATTAAAACATTCGATAAGATAGCTCTGACGGTAGTCAGATGACAAGGATGACTGAGCCAGCAGACTTCCATCTCCAAATTTCTATCAGTGAGAGGATATTTCACCCTGACAGATTTAAAACAGAGACCATTGATGGAATTGGGTGTCAAACCTGCCATTAGGGCATCACAGCCCTATTTTCAAAACTAAAAGGTACATTTAAAAATCATGCTTGCAAATTAAAAATTTCAGCTACATACCTGTGCATTTCTCCCTAAGCTGTAGGTAGGGTAATTGCTAAATTTTTTCCCATCCGCTAGCTCTTCAGCTGCAGTAATGCTCGGGTCACTCGAGGATTTAACTAATCGCCTGTCGTTCTGGAAATCAGCTTCTCTGAAGCTAGATGAACGGTTATCCATAGAAATATCGAGGTCACTTTCAGGTGATGACGCATAGCTCAATCTGGACGACATTGCAAACAAGAAGTCGTCGGTAATGGCTTCATCAGGCTAGAAAAGAAGTTAAAATACTTTTTTCAAAATACAGTAGAACCCCGCTAATCCGAAATTCCGGTTAATCCGAACCGATTTTATTTTCGAAAATTATATGCAATTGAAAAAATTACCTGAAAAGATTTAAATATACATACTGAAAACAAAAAAAGGTTATTTTCGCAATAAGCGCCATCCCTACTGACTGGTCGTTTAATGTAGCTTGGTACTTATGCTTTTCCAACAGGATATGACGTCACCTAGAAGTCTCTCGAAAGTTCCGTTCCTAGTAAAGATAGGATCATAATTCCGGCATTTTCTGGAAGCTTCGTTTCGTCACCAAAATGGTCGCCAAGGTCGGGATTCATTTGCCTGGCTTTCAGTAAAACCTCTGTAAAACTCTCTTTTCTGCCACAAGATTAACATGTCGGGGAAACTTGACATTAGACTGTAACGTCATGTAAATCGACTACATTGGGATTGTATGGATGATTTCAGAGAATAGCAAATTTACAGGTGTGAAAGCAAAATTACGAAAATTCTTTTTGGCATGGCCCGAGTTTGGATAGAAAAACCACATTTGTGCCAGAATAGTCAACTGGCATCACGATTGAAAACTTCATAGAATATTTCATCAAAAGGAATAATTATTTAATACAGTACAACCCCGCTAATCCGAAATTCCGATTAATTCGAACCGATTTTGTTTTCGAAAATTATATGTAATTGAAAAAATTACCTGAAAACATTTAAAGATACATACTAAAAACAAAAAAGTACTTTTTCAGCATGCATAATTTTGTACACATTGAAGAAACTAATGCAATAATTCAAGGATAAAGTCACTTCATACAGGAGCACATCCATTATTCTAATGAAAAGGGGAGGCATATTCTCTTCTATTGCTTTTGAATAAAAGAATTCAAGAGATAGTAGTACTGAGTACTTATAACTTACATTTTTTTAGCACACATCTTTTTCTTTTCTATTTTTATCGGAATTTCTGGTAATTCGAATTTTTTGTAATCCGAACAGGCACCGGTCCCAATTAGTTCGGATTTGCGGGGTTCTACTGTGTTAAGCAAAATGAAAATGGAGAATGAAATTCAATAATCAGTTAAGAAGCGTTTCTACATTGGTCTTCATCAAGATTAGTTAAGGTAGGTATGTCATGCTAGTGCCGCAAGAGTTACGATTTAGCTAAGCTGCAACACGTGTATCGTTAAAATATGTTGGCTGTTGATTAAAAGACAAAGCCTAGTAAAAAAAAAGTCCGATATTTTCCAATGCTTTATAAAGTCAAAAGGTTTTGTAAATACTAGTTAAGGAATATTATATGCTTTATGATCATATTTAGATATTAAAGTTACAAATCCGGGGGGGGGGCCATTCGGGCGGCACCCCCCCAGCTAAACCAAAATTCTTGATTTTATTTAAATCACTACAACTGTTTGTTGTTAATTTTCATTTAAAAAACAATAATAAAATCGTGACAACATTGCTTTCTGACTCGACAGGCTCGAAATTTTTCCTACTTTACTAGTCAGTCCACTTGTACTTGTAGTCAAAAGTCAGACGCCATTAAATCCATTCTATATCCACTCATAGGCAGGAAATCAAAACTCTCTCTGAGCAACAAGCTACTGCTGTATAAATCACTCGTACGACCAGTTATGAGTTACGCATCCCCAGTGTGGGGAGCGGCTGCTAAAAGTCATCTGATAAAACTTGAGTCGGCCCAAAACATCATTGCCCGACAAATCACGAACTCACCTTGGTTCATTCGCAATAGGTATATCGCCAAAGAGCTTAAACTATAATCTATGAAAGAATACTTTAAAAACCTTTCAATTAACTTTTTTAAACACAATAGAAAATAGTACTAATCCATCAGTCCAAGACATACCAAAATATGACCCCAGTCACCCAAAGAAAAAACGGCGCCCTAGAACTCATCTACTTTCAGACTAAGCCAGAAGCTGAATCCACCATAACATGGAGAAGAACTACATAAGGAGATGAGCCAACTAGCCCTTATCAGGGCTAATATGGAAGGCTCCCCCGAGACTAAGCCAAAGACACTGACCAGACTTGACCAGAAATCGCCTACACCAGTGCCAAAATTCAGGTAACGGGTATACCCATTCTCTAAATTAACTCACCTAATTTTAAGCTCCTAACTAATTTTCATGTTAAAACTTTATTTTATCTTCCTTCCCATATCTTGCTGAATGCATGTGTGAATGGCAGGTTGAATGACTGAATCGAATGGAGATCAATAAATGAGGCATGTAATTGGACCTAACCACTAATAAATTCCCTTTCAGCAATAATCTTTTTTCAGGTATCCTTAATTTGACTAGGTCAAACTGAACTTTCAGCCAGGGTTACATGATGCTATTTATCAGGTTTCGGAGATTGTGAACCGTCGAGTTCGTGCGCTCCGTCAAAACAATCATCGCGTGTACTTGTAGCGTTGACGCGGTCGAAAACATTTTTTGTCTAGTCATTTCATTGTATTTTTTTTATTAAATTACCGAAAGTATTGTAGTGTTCTTTATGATTCTTATTGTCAGGTGAAGAAAGTCTGTAAAGTTGAAGTGTTTTGGTTTACATAAGCCATAAAGTTCGACTTTCGTCATGACGATACAAAATTTTCTATGACCTCAGCCCTCCCCAAACCCGAATTCTGGATTCGCCATTGTGTTGAAGTCAGTTTTTCCATTATCTAGACATGAGAAACCTTGTTGATTCCACTATATTTTTCATACCAGTGCAATACGAACTTCGTCCAGATCCTTTCTGCGTCTGAAAATATGTAACATAACATGGAAACATTCTGGAAATGACTTATACCTAATAGCATAAGATGCTCTACAATATTGCTATAACATCTTCATAACTTTGTACAGCATTTTGGATATTGAACATCATCATAAAAAATCTTTGTACTCATAAGGAATGCAAGCCCTTTTCAAGAATAAGTTGATTCAATGCAATAATGCATTTCATTTAAGTTTTTCCCCAGAAGTTCAAAACAGAAACAGCTCTGTTTTTCATTCAGTTCTGAACCTCCCAGCCTCCACAATACACAAAGATACGCAATTGTCACTCTCCATTTAAAATGGCCATGGCTGATTATAATTTTTTAAATCATATCATAGAATAGTAGATAACTTCGAATGAAAGACACTGGAAATGAATCCAATATAATTTAAATCCTGGATACTCTTTGCATCAGAGAAACCATTAATATACAATACGAGCACGGCATTGCCCGTGCTATCTTGATTTCAACAAAATGAAGAGAAACAAAAAAAAGATCCGCCCACAAATGACATGAAAAAGTTTTGAAAACAAAAAGATACTCATTATTTGAATTTAGAAAAACAGTACCGATTACGTTAATCCAAAACAATATTAATAAATGCGACAAACCAGCATGCGAAAGATGCGAGACAAAGAAACATTTTAAGACACTGCCGAAAATAATTATCGAATTCATTCAGTTAATGTATCTTCTCCGAGAAGAACACGATAGTATATGACGTCACCTACCGCGAGGAAGGTCACACACCAGCCAATGAGATTGTAACAATACATGATGGGAAAGTTAACTCGTTGCGGAGAATATCGCGCCGAGAAAGTTGGCTTGCAAAAAAACTGTTTGAACTGATCAAGGAACAATTAATTTTTTTAAAAAAACGGAGAAAGGTATTTTAACGGTTCTTATTTTAAGGTTGGTTGGTGTGGTTTTAATGGCACAAGGGCCAATTTGGCCATACTGCGCCAAACGTTCGTTGTTTTTAAGTCGTATAAAAATTTTAAAATGTTGTAATTGAGAGAACTAAATGAATTTAAAAAATTGTACTTCCTTTAAAAAAGTAAAAACATTGACGCCAGGATTGGTCCCCAAGATGTCAATTAAATCAATGATATGTGCTCCAAAGTGAGCTTGTCTTTTAGAATAAAAGTTTTTACACTGACATAAAATATGCTCGACACTTAAAATGCAGTTGCACCCGTTACATATAGGGGCTGGATAAGAATGTAAAAGGTGGCGATGAGTTAAAAATGTATGTCCTACTCTTAGCCTTGTCAAAATGACATCGTGTTTCCTAATAGTGAGATTTCCAAAACCTTTGATTGAAGGCTGGATTTTATAAAGTTTATTGTTTGACTGCCCGTCCCAGATTCTTTGCCATACTCGATGTTGAGATAGCTTAACGGCCTGCAAGGCATCAGTCAAAGGCACAAACGCTTCTCGAGATGCATTAGCACTCTTTGCGGCCTTATCCGCACGCTCATTTCCTGGAATTCCTACATGTCCAGGAATCCAACAGTATTTGATTTTGGTATTTTTGAGTGTATGATGGAGATCAAAACATTTCATCACTAAAGGATGATTATTATGTTTAGCACTTCTTAGAGCATTAATACCACTCCTAGAATCTGTATAAATAATGGCTTTTTTAAAATTCAATGTACTAATTTTCAAAAGCCCCAAGTAGATTGCATAGAGTTCAGATGTATAAACAGAGCAGAAATGGTGAAGTGTCTCAGCGATTGTGAAATCTGGAAAAACAGCAGCCGAACCGACACGATTGTCAGATTTCGAACAGTCGGTGTATATAGGGATATAATCAGAATAGTGTTGCCTGTGGTCATAGAAATGTTGCTGAAATACTATATCCGATGTACTTGGTTTAAAAAAGTGTAAAAAATCGTCAATAAAATCAAGTTGCGTCTCCTTCCAAGGAGGGGGATCTTCAACATTTGAGACCACTGGGAAGTCTTCAATTTCAAAGTACCTCAAGATTTCCCCAATTCTGAAGCCAAAAGTTGGAGTAAAAGATAGTCTGACTGAAAATAAAGACCCAAAAATGGGGTTTATAACCTTGTAATGTTGAGGATGAGACTCATCGCTCTTAATTTTATAAAAGTACGAGAGAGATAGTCTGTGGCGTCGAAGTTCTAAAGATGGTTCACCACTTATGACATGAAGACTAGGAATTGGAGTAGTTCTAAATGCTCCAGTAGCTATACGAAGTCCTTGGTGATGGACAGAGTCTAACATTTTTAAAGTGGACTTGGCAGCAGAGCCATATACTGGCACTCCATAGTCCAGCTTCGAACGAACAAGAGATCTATAGATCCTCATCAGCGAAACTTTGTCCGCACCCCAAGAGGTGCTCGACAGGACTTTCATGATGTTTAAGGTCCGGATGCATTTTGTTTTTAAATGTTTGATATGTGAACGAAATGTTAGTTTTGTATCGAATATAATTCCTAAAAATTTAGTCTCCTGCACAATAGGAATAGGTGACCCATTTAACTGGAAGTCTGGATCTGGATGTAATCCTCTTCTTCTACAAAAATGCATACAGACTGTTTTTTGTGGCGAGAAAATAAAACCATTTTTTGATGACCAATCAGTCATGTTGTTAATAGCCATTTGTAATTGCCTTTGAATAAAGCTCATGTCATCACCAGCGCAGTGAATTTGTATGTCATCTACAAAAAGCGTACTATTGACGTATGCAGGAAGTTTTGACACTATGCCATTAATTTTGATGATAAACAATAACACACTTAGAACACTTCCTTGTGGGACGCCTTCTTGATGATTAAAATTATCCGATAAAATGTTACCAATGCGAATTTGGAAGATTCTTGTCTGTAGAAAGTTTTTAATAAAAAGTGGCAAGTTTCCTTTTAAACCAATATCAGACAGATCTTTTAAAATTCCATATCGCCATGTGCGATCGTACGCTTTTTCGATGTCGAAAAATATCGACACAAGGTGTTTTTTGCGCACGAAGGCTTCTCGAATGGCCGTTTCCAGCTTCAATAAATTGTCTATGGTATTTCGCCTTCTACGAAATCCACTTTGAGAAGGGACAAACCATTTACTCCTCTCCAAAACATGCATCAGTTGGGCACTAACCATGCGTTCCAATAACTTGCTAAGACAGCTTGTCAAAGCGATTGGTCGATAATTATTCGGGTCTTGCTTGTCCTTCCCTGGTTTAGGGATGGGTACAACAATAGCTTTTAGCCAGGAAAGTGGGAAAACCCTCTCTTGCCAGATTCTATTGAACAAAAGTAGAATTGTTATTAAAGAAGATTCACCAAGGTGTTTAAGCATGTTATTATGAATTTGATCTGGTCCAGGTGATGTTGGATTGGATTTCCTTAGCGCATCTTTCAGTTCATGGTAGGAAAAGGTAGAGTTATAATCTTCTGCATATGAAGGCAGAAAATTCACTGATTTTTGTTCTTCACGTTTTTTAAAAGCAATAAAATCATTTGGATAAGAGGATTCGCTTGATATTTCAGACAGAGTTTGACCTATTACATTTCCAATTTCTTTGGCATCTGAAATAACCTGTCCATTATAATGTAAAAACGATATATTCTGTGTATCGGAACAACAACCGAAGATTTTTCTTACTTTGTCCCAAACTACTTTTGAGGAAACTTGTCTAGTGATGGAGTTTACATAGGAACACCATGTTGTGTTCATACTTCGTCTTCTGATTTGACGGAATTTGGCTCTAGCCTTTTTAAATTTAATTAAGTTGTGAGTGGTGGGATATCTCCTGAAGTTATACCAAGCCTTTTCAAGTGTTTTTTGGCAAGTGTCGCATTCAGTATTCCACCATGGCTTGCACAGCTTTGGAATGTTCCCTGATGTTTTGGGAATACTGTTATCAGCTGAGGAGATTATGCAATCAGTAATTGTGGTAACTGCAACATCTATTGAATCTTTGTCGTCGGACCATGTTTGGAGTTAATTGACACAAGGACTCAAATAATGGCCACTCTGCTTTTCCAAAGATGTATTTAACTGGTCGTTTTGGGAATGGAAAGTCATTTTTTACATATGTTAGTACGATTGGAAAATGATCACTATTAAAAAGATTTGTACAGGTTGAAAATTTCCAGTATGGAACCAGAGAAGGAGAACATATGGCGAGGTCAATTGTATGAAATGTTTGAGAAGCCTGATGAAAGTGTGTATAACTATTGTCATTCAAGAGGCACAGACCATGGTCCTCAACAAGAGTTTCAATTTGGCATCCTCTTTGATTTGTGTCGGTACTACCCCAAAGAGTGTTATGGCCATTAAAATCGCCTAACAAGAAAAAAGGGCTAGGGAGTTGCCGAATTAGCTCATCAAGATGGCTCTTCTCAATATGAACTCTGGGGGGAAGATACAAGTAGCATACTGTTATTAGACTATTTAGTTGAATTTGTATAGCTAATGCTTGTAACTGTGTGTTTAGAAGAATTGGTTTGGAAGGTATTTGGCATGAAGTTAGGCAGGCCACACCTCCAGATGCTCGAGAACCTTGCTGAAAGTCATTTCTCTGTGTGATATAGTTTTTGAATTTAGCAGACAAATTGGGTTTCAGATAAGTTTCCTGCAAACCCAGGCAAATTGGTTGATATTTATTAATTATCGATTTGATGTCCTCTTTATGAGTTTGCAAGCCATGGCAGTTCCAAGAAACAATTTTTAGTGCCATTACTTGGGTTTTTTAAAAAATTTGGATTTAAAATTGGAGTCGATAATTGTTGGAGACTTAAAGGAAGCTAAATTAACCTCCTCACTAAGCTCCATTTCACTTATAGAATTATCCGATGTCTGCAGATCACTCTCAGACTCTTTGTTTTGAGATTTTGTTTTATTGGGGTTTGATTTCATTTTCACATTTGAGTTTTTCCCCGAAGAATTTGTGTGGTCTTTCTTTGGCCGCTTGTTTTTAGGAGCCGGTTTGAGAAATTCCTGTTTTTTGTCATTTGGTTTTTCCTTTTCCAGAGAGAGTTTATGAGCTTTAAGTAATGCTAACCAATCTGATAATTTTACCGTAATAGTTTCATCATTTTTTGCTGCAGAAGTAGAAGGTTTTGGAACTATCGTGTCTGTTGGAGTCTGAATTGGTTCAAGAGGTGTGTCTGGGTTTTTAATCGTTTTCAAAGCTGCAGAGTACGAATGGTTTGTTTTGGGAGTTCGATCATGTACAATTTTACGGGCTTCCTGGATAGATATATTTCTGGTCACTTTAACAGATTGAATTTCCTTTTCCAGTTTCCATTTGGGACAAGTTTTTGAGTATGAAGCATGATTTCCCTTACAATTAAAACATTTTTCCGGATTTTGACAAATTGTTTCTTCGTGTCCCGGTTCAGAACAGCGGGGACAGAGAGCAGAGGATCCACGGCATGCAGTTTTAGTGTGCCCAAATCGCTGACATTTGAAGCAGCGAACAGGATTTGGTATGTAAGGACGGATGTCACAACTAATATAACCGGCAGTAATTTTTTTCGGGAGAACTGGTGTGTCGAACGTTAATATGACATGACGAGTTGGGATGATTTGTCCATCTCTTTTCAAAGTGATGCGGCGTGCTGCAATCACTTTTTGAGCTTCAAGCTCCGATACAAATTCCGAATCACTAACCATCAAAAACTCGTCACTCGACATTACTCCTCTTGTATAGTTGAGAGATGCATGAGCAGAGACTGTAATTGGAATGTCACCAAATTTTGTGATGGATAGGAGTTGTTCAGATTGCCGAAGTGAGGAAGATTCTACTAGTAAATCACCAGATTTCATTTTTTTCACCGATTGTACATTTCCAGCAAAGGTATATATATGTTTTTGAATTATGAGAGGAGACATATTTCTCAGTTTATCCTCTTCATTATGAAGAACAAGGAATTTTGGGAGACGTCTTGGCAATTCATTTGATTTCAACGAAGTATTCAAGTCGGTTTGTTTAACGGAAGAACCCATGCGATAAGAGATAAGGATTCGGGCCCCGACGGCACCGCCCACCATGGAGCCCAACAAGGGAAGGCAGTTGCTGGCTCTGGGTATCCCCAGCCTCAGTACTTGCCTTGTATGCTAGCCAGGGCCTATACGCTAAGGGTCACTTCCAGGAACGTCTACCACCCTTAACGCAGAGTCCCAGAAGCTGACCACTGTCGCTTGATCCCCTTGAGCAGACCAGCCGAGTGGCTGGGATACCAGCCGATTGATACACCAGGGACCAAAATGTACCACCC